>JAVYIG010014215.1:0-42822 GCA_035222895.1 Strongylocentrotus droebachiensis
GTGATATGATAGCTGATAAGGTACACAGATTTGATCTTTACCCCCTGTAAATTTAGCAAGGCATGAAGCTGTTTATCAGTTGAAGAAAACGATATTTAAGTTTATGGAAGGAAATTTATATCTCAGATAGATATATATATTTGTATTTGATCATGTGTTATCTTTAGCCTCAACTTGGTACCTGTCCATGACAGTAATGACTTTTCATTGAGCGATAATAATAATAACTAGTTCTTATAAAGCGCTTTTCAGGACCGAAGGCCCTCTCAAGCGCTTTACAGATATATATATACATATTATTACCCCGGTCATTGGATTCAGGCTTACCCGCACACAATGTATGCACATTCTCCACTCCCTGCGGAGCATTCCAGCCAGGCGTCATTTAACAAGCGCACACTTGCTAATCTAAGCACATTAGCTTTCGCATCCGAGGGTGTGATCGTTTATTTTTACCGTCAATGAACATCTATTTAATTTTGCCTTTAAACCATCATCATATTTTGTAGTCCAGGAGCTGTATTTTTTTTTAAATGTATGTATTACATGTATCTACACATGTTTGCAGTCAATTCAGGTTGTGCAAACATTAAACATTGTCCAATTATTTTATCCGTTAAGGCTTGTTAAGATATGGCACGATAAGTACTTTTAAGGGATATAGAGATATTGACAGGGCGTATCAGGACCCTCTGGACAATCACCCCCGGAAAAAAACCCCGAGAAAACTACCCCCCTCCCCCTCCACGCCCTTGAACCTGGCAGGATAGTGTGAAAGAAATTTTCCTTTCTCTCTATCCCTGTCAGTTATTAACCCCTTGGCAATGACCCCTGGGCCCACTTATTACTGGGACATTAACCCCAAGGACAATTAACCCCGGAACATTACCCCCTGGAAAATTATCCCTCCCCTTATCATAATGAGAATTTCTCTGTTAGAAAGGTTATCATTTGTTATTATTTCCAATATTTTAAAGACAACCTTTTTGTTTTGTAGCGTGTGGGGGGGGGGGGGGGGGGGTGGTGTAGGATTACCTAAGCATTTTTCATACATATATTTTATAATTATATTACAGAGCACTTGTAAGTTTTGTTACTCTCAAGGGATCTATATAAGACAAGCCGTCCTTTTTTTAATAGACTCGTCCACTATGTTTCACCACTGGGCCAATCTTAAATGAATTATTTGAATTATTGTATAATCATTTGTCGTTTTATGTTATCTAATTTGTATATATTGCATTTTCATTTGATTATGTTATACTATGTTGAACAAAATAAAGAAACCTTAAAACAGTGTTGTAGCATGGGTCCAGCCACGAGAGGGAACCAGTGAAATAGGGGAGGATAAAGAGAGGGGGAGGGGGCGCAACATGCCCTTACACACTAAGAACAAATGGTGCAAGTATGCACCTTCAGGGGTGCAAACCGATGCAACACTGGCAGCACCTTTAGGGGTTAAATCCTGCACCCTTTAAAAGGGTGCCAGATTGAACCTTTTAGGGACATGTTAGTACCCTTTATGGTTCAATCCTGCACCCTTTAAGAGGGTGCCAGACTGCACCTTTTAGGAGAAATGTTAGTACCCTTAATGGTTCAATCCTGCTCCATTAGGGGTGCAAACCGATGCAATAGCAGCACCTTTAGGGGGTCTTCAATCCTGCACCATTTAAAAGGTGCAATTCTGCACACATACTATAGGAATACTCGTGAAATTTGCTCGTACACAAATACATATTAAACATGCATGTTGTTTATTGGTTAGTAATCATATAATCAATATATCTATTGCTAAAAGGTGAATGTAATTGTAACATGATCAGACAAAATAATCTATTGGTTAATGATTGCCGAAGGAAAAATGCAAATCATAAAATTGATGTGCATTGTCATAATTTGCTTAACAAATCATGATAAATGTATTTGTAAGTGAACACGTGTAAAGTAATCCTGAATATGCATGCACTATGCACAATTTTATTTTGCACATTTTTTTGGTCGATAGGGTTCATTTTTGTGGAAGGGTGCAAAATCTTATATTGCACCCTTTTTTTAACCCCTTTTCCTTCAATAGGGTTCATTTTTATGTAAAGGGTGCAAACTCTTATTTTGCACCCTTTTTTTGCACCCTTTTTTGTACCCTTTTTTTTAGAGTGTATGGTACATGTCATTAAGCTATAAAACGTTCATGCATGTAATTCTCAGATCCCTTATAGTATGAATCTTATTTTTACAGATTCATCAGTATATATAGTTTGAAATGACTCAACATCTAATCCTTAAAGAACACTAGTGCACGAGATTAAATCACATAAAAGCACTACACACAACTACCTAGAAAAAATAGTGAGACACACAACAAAACTATTTTGCTAGGAAGAAGTATAATATGAATAACCAGCTGTAGTAAGACAACGTTCTTTAGAGTTATATCTCGGTCACACGAATGTGTATCACTATATATTATATCCTAATTATCTTAGGTTAAAAGAATAAAGTCATTAGATCAATGTGTTCATAAGGGTAAGAAAGATCATGAAAATCTACGACTCTGTACTACGTGTTTTCCATGCTGGAGCCAAAGTAAGTGGAGAAAATCTGGGGAACAGCAGTAGCAGATCAGTTGAAGTAAAGTAATAATCTAAAGTACAGTATCTCTTTAATTCGGTTTAACATCAACGTTTGTGTAATCTACATTTACTTTGATTATATTTAGTTGATTAGTATTTAGAAACTCAAGTTATTCTTTTCTACATTCCTTTCAAGCCTAATTTGTGATTAATATACTTTTCTTGTTTTAACCTAATTATCCTACAATTTGTTTAATGTGAAATATTCTGTTTATGTTTTACACCGTTTTTATTTAATTAAGTTCATGCACCGTTTGTTGTAAAATCATGTGTAATTCAGATCTATTACTATTTACCATTATTATTTATGATCATTTCTCCCCCTCCCCCTTCCCTTTTCTCTTAGCCGCCATCCTGATCAGAATGTTGGCCTGTAGAACACAGATAGGGGATGATGATGATGATGATGATGATGTTGATTATGATAACAATAATACTTCAACTACAAAATATAATAACAATAATAACAATGATACAATTTTTAAATATTAATTATATTAATAATAATAATAGCAATATTAATAGTTGGTTCATCTGTAGAGCTCATGTCTGTCATACTCTACAATCTTGCCACTCCACAATATATGCATGTATACAGAGCTATAATAAATATATATAGAGAGAGAATGAGGGGGTGGTTGTGAGGAATATGAATCGAGACAATCAGAAGAAACTTTTTATGGGAAAGGTAAAGGCGGAGAGAGATAGGGAGAGAGGGAGTGAGAGCCAGAGAGAGAGAGAGAAAGAGAGAGAGAGAGGAGTGAGGGAGAGCGAGAGGGAGAGAGAGAAGAGAGAGATAAAGAAAAGAAAAAAAGCTTTCTAGTTCCACTTTAGAGAAATGAATTTTGATTTCTTAATTTCTATCTCTCATGATGATACATAAGGTGCCATTGCTCATCGTTGTTTCCACTTTGTCTCTATATCCATACAAATACTCACTCTCGCTTCATTTTCATTTCATTCTCGTTTCATGCTCATTTTATGCCCGTAACCGTTTCATCAATCATTCTTTCACTTCGTATTTTAGGTATATATTATCCATATCCCATAAAAACGGCCAAGCTTACTTACTACACATCAAAGTTGCTGTTCTCACCTTCGTATTTTGAAGTCCAAAATGAAGTTCACCTCCTCGATTGGCTGTCCTCTGATGTTTTAACTTCGCCTGAAGAAGAACTATTCGATAATGTATTGGTGATTCGTGCAAATCAAGATGGCGTCTGAATGCATGTAAACCGAACCTGAGACCGGGTTTGCGTTTACAAAGCCAATACTTTGCACGCATGCTTGCAGAAATAGGCAAATAGAGGGAACAAATATGTACCATTGTCACATGATGCAGATTTATTGACGAAAGGTAAGCCCTGCTCCACTTTGTAAATAGATCGACATATTTAATATGTGAATAATATTTCAGTAATACACATAAAGAATGTATTGACTTTATTCACAAGTCCAGTTGAAGTGGTAGAGGGTGTGTATGTGTGTTAGTGCGTGGGTGTGTATATGTGTGGAGGAGAGGAAGGTTGCTCCTTTCATTTTAAGGGTGTGATTACACGGAATTATTGACCCCCTTCCACGCCCCCGCCCGAACCAAAGAACGCTGTACCAGGCTATCAGCATGCAAAGTTTCATAATTATTATGCAAAACGTTATCAATGTGTTTATTGAGGCCGCGATAATAATAGGCTATACTATCATTATGATCAAAACGTAATTGAAACTACCCTTTTGCAGCCAACATCAAATTCTGTAGAACTTTGCAGGAATTATGAATATGTCACGCATGTCCTGTCTGTTAAATGTAAACGTAAGTAGTCTCCTAGTATTCAAATCATTCAGGGAACGCGTTTACTTTCAAAACTTCAAAATAAGACACTATTGAGTGAGTGACTGAATGACTCCTTTTTTTCTTTGGTAATACAAAAAAACACAACATAGAATGAGCTGTTAAGGGTACATGATTATTTGTCCACATCAATAACCCACTTCTTGTAATGGCCAAAATGTAACCTTTTAAATCTTTGCACAGCACAAAACGTACGACCATTTGGTACAAGGGTACATTTTCAAGCCCTTTCGCTTTGAGGAAAGTTCTAAATTAGTGTTATTTTAAAATGCCGTTGGAATTTAAACTGTTCATTTTTGGCCTGCAAAACGGACAATAGTGCATGTCATTTTAGTTAACGTCCTTTTCAGTTTAGGTAGACTATAAATACGAACGATTTAAAATATAGGACAAATCACTCAATTTCATTTCTATTTCTCTCTAAAAGAGATATATAGATAAAGTCATCGGTATTGTCTTGTATATATTTACACATATTTATGTTGCTGCAAATGTTCATGTTATCTTGTGACAGGGTTTATGGTGACGTCATCACTTACTTTGTTGTTGTCTGCCGAGAGCCAGAAGGGTGTTTAATCATATGCTTTGACATACATGTAGATTGTAGAGTTAATATCCTTCAGGCTCCAAGTAGATAAAGCAGGAAATATGTTGCCTTTGATCATTTCCTTCCGTATGTTGGACTGCTACATGTATTTACTTCTTGAAAGTTATTTGTGATTCTTCACATGTATGTAATGAAGAATGTATTTTTTTTTACAATGAATTGTAAATTTGTGGAAGAGTCGATTATTTTCTATGGATCATTTCTATTGTCAGCATTCATTCTTTCATGATCGTTAAAGGTTGTGTACTGTGCCTTGTTCACACATAGCATGCTTAATCACCTAACAAGACAAATCTTCAATGAGCAATGTGTCAATGTGTCCCATATAATATGTGACCTTTATCCATTTATTTCATCCAAAAATAATATCCTGGTATGATCACTAACTAATGTATGTTCCGATATTACTAACATTGATTATTGATCATACCATGGGCTTTCTCTGTTTTGGATGAAATATGTGGACAAAAGACAAAAAACATAACGTTACATACCCTTAATAGCAAACTTTGATTTGAATTTATTTCCAACCGATGCAAAAAAAAGTACCTTACGTAGATGTAACCTAATAATAATCTCTTTCTTTTATGATGTTTGAATAACTACATTTGCAATAAACTCGAAATGCAAAAACAGCTTGTTAAATAACCAATGTATTTACATATTGGAGGGGAGGGGGGGGGGGGGGGGGCGTTGCATAAACAATACCACTGATGGTAAATTTGTCATCAATATTAACTACCATGGCAACATGACTCAACAGCCAATCACATCAAGGTTTCCATGAGAGTTACCATCAGTCGGGCCGGGCCCTCAAAGAACATGCCTGAATGCTCCCTCTCTCTCTCTCTCTCTCTCTCTCTCTCTCTCGTTTGACTTTGGCGACCATGCTGTTCCACAACCCTCGGCTCCTAGCCTTCTGTATTAGTACCACTCCCAGTTCTTTCACTCCTCTCTCTTCCAACAATTTCTGCAGACTCTCTATCTAAAGTATCCTCCTTCTTCCCCTACTCCTTCTTCCCGCAATTTTCCCCGTCAAAGCAAGATTATCTAGGCCTTCTTTAAGTGTAATGTGACCCATGAACTTCAACTGCCTAATCAACATCTCACGTATCATTTTCCTTTGCACTCCAGCTCGTGTAAGAACTTCCTCATTACTAACTGTGTCAGTCCAGGCCTGGGAATTTCATCATCGTTCTTAAAAACCACATTTCGCATCTTTCCAAACGCTTTTTAGTTTCACTGTCATAGGCTAAAGTCCACGTTTCACTACCATACATAAGTACTGGGTAGATGTAACAATTCAATACTCTTAATCTGATCCTCATACTCATTGTTCGATTGCCTGAATGCACTCTAATAATAAGGTACATAATTGCAAAAAGAGTTGGTAATAGCACAATCTTCGGAGGCGACCCAAGGAGGCGAGTGGACACTAGACCCCCTTCTATTTTTAGCTATTATCTTTATTTGTTGTGAATTGATATAAATCATAAAGTTTTGCCTGAATGAACCCCCATATTCACCTGATAATCTTTTTAATTATTTTTTAAATTATTTTTGTCATAGATTTGGGGGAAATTGAACCCCTCCCACCATTTATAGAATCATGGAGCTGCCCCTGATATTACCGGCAATACATTATTGAAAGTAATGAGATAATTCTGTACATTCTACATTGCTCCATTGCAGCGTATACTGTTTTGTAGTGTGGGACAACTTGTATGTTCTGCATGTTTCATGAAAAGAGATGTGTATTATGAAAATATTCTTTACAATCATTGACATATTTGAAACATGCATAAAATGATGTGAATGTTCAGTCTTAAGTTTTCTTTAAGTACAACATGATTGAGAGGGGGAGGGGGATAGGAACACAAATAGGTGAGGGGCACAGTGTAATTAAAGATAAACTTGAGTTCTGGTAGAAAAAGATTATGTTTTCTCACAGAATCAAACGAAACTAATAAATGTCATGTGCCAAACAATTTTTGAAGAAAATGTATACTGGCTGAGTAATGAGCATAGAAAGATAAGGAAATCAAGGTGTGGTAGCCCCGACACCATTTGTGCAGTCCCATGTACACCTTTCTGTGTACAGTGCTTGTTACTTTACCAAGACTGGGCCAAATTTATTATGATTTTGATGACTCCAGAGTCCAGAACCTTGCAGTAGACACCACTTACATGCTACATGATCAACTTTTTCTGATCCATTCCACACCTTTTCTTTCACAATGCAATCGCATTACCAGAACTCACCTTTATCTTTAAGAGAGAGGGAGAAAGATAGAGGTAGGATGAGAGAAAGAGGGAAAAGAGAGAAAGAAAGAAGGAGACAGTGGGGGTAGGGAGAGAGAGACAGATAGAGGATGAGATTAAGAGGGGGTGAAGAAAGAGAGAGAGAGAGAGAGAGGAGAAAAAGGAGAGAGAGAAAGAGGAAGAATGAATACAGACGGAAAGTTAGAAAAGAAGGAAGGGAGATATCGAGGGATAGGGAAAGGGAGGGGTAGACGATAAGATAAAGAGGGTATGAAGAGAACAGAGGGGGAGATAAAGAAGGAAAGAGTGAGAGAAAGGGGTAGCAGGTGAAAGAGGGAGTGAGAAAGAGAGTGATAGAGAGAGAGAGAGGATTGACAGGGGAGGGGAATGAGGGTGTGTGAAAGGGAAAGAAATAGAGGGGGTTAGAGAGATCTAATAACAGATAATCATAATGAGAATATTTAAACATGTTTACAGTGTTGATGTCGGATGGATCAAGCCAATGAGGGGGAACCGGTGAAACAGGAGAGGGGAAAGGTCATACCTGTAACTCTAAGATTCGTTAAAGTAAGATGCTTTCTCTCTCTTCCTTCCTCCTCCCCCTCTCCCCTTCTCTCCCTCTCTCTCTCTCTTTTATCTCTCTGTCTCTCTCTCTGTCTCTACGAATCCTTTCTCTCCCCCCTCTCTTTATCTCTCTTTCCCTTCCTCGATCTTTATCTCCCTCTCTCCTGTTTGCCAATAATTTCCCGCTATCCCTGTCAATGCCACAACTTCTCTTTAAAATATTGTAACAAACCCACCACTTCAAAATTCTGTTTTTATCTCATTTTCCATCCGATTGTCATAATTTTGAAATCTCTGATGAGACTCACAATTTCGAATGAAACCAATAGACAAAGATATTCATAACCGATGGAAACTTCCATGATGACTTCACAACACAATAAACATATTTTCAACTACTAAATTTCAATACTTTTTTTCTCAATGCGGTATTATCAAACTGATTAATGTCTTATCAAATATTCGTTGTTTTCCCTTCTATTTATATTCTTTTAAGGGACTTAATTTGTTCATATCATAAAATAAAAGCGACCTACAACAATGTTTATATACAGAATTTATGCAACTGTATCATGTTATATATTGTACAAAACATGAAACTAATGTGACATAATCACTAACTGAGATATCACAAATATTTGTGATACTTCGTTTGTATCGAATTTATTTGATTACATTTCATATCAAGATAGGTGCAAATTCAATTTTTTTCTTCAAATATACAGCATGTATCCTACGTTTTTTCACTTCCAAAACATTTTCTATAGAAAATACACTGAGCAAATTTTAAAAAAATATTGAAAAGATTAATTTTTCTTCTTTCTATTTCATGACCTATTAAAATATTTTTTCCGTAAAAAAAGATTCTTTAATTAAACAAAGTATCGATTAATTCAGATACAATCTTCCACAAAAAAAAAACTTAACAAGAACTGACAAGGTATACATGTGAAAACGTGTCGTTATTGTATGCACAACAAATGTATACACACGAACATGTCGGTTTACTGTATTATGGGTTAAGATTGACGGCGCCTTTTCATAATCATCTTTCAGCTATGAATGTCCATGGTTTCCAATAGTACTCAGTACAGCGTACCGAAGTGCTGACGTCATATTCGCTTGTCGACCAGGGGCCCGTTTCTCACAACCGTCATAAGTCTAAGTTCGTGGACATCCCATAAAAACGCGTGTTAATTCTATAGCACACGTTTCAATGGGATGTCCACGAACTTAGACTTATGACGGTTGTGAGAAACGGCCCTGGGTTACTGGTTCTAAACAACAGTCAGAGCCTACTCATGAGGTTCATCATGAAATCATTCAGGCGTCCCCACAGGGGAAATTCAGTAATTGGCCCTTGGGTAATCACCACGCCATTGTTTGGCACGCCATTGTTTAGAACCAGCAATCTTGACAACTAAGCCATTATGACGTCATACTTTAATACTCTGTGCTACAGCTATTTTCATGACTGTGTAATATCGATGGCCATGGTCTCCTGATAGATAACACAACTGTGTAACTTATTTCATTGGTATAGCATTTTCATTTGAATTAATCTTCTACGCACCAAAAGATACCAAGCAAACTAAATAAACAAACAAGAGATAAACTTCAGCAACAGTAAAACTGATATTGTACAATCCATAGAGTAAAAGAAGAATACCCCTCCCACCAACGTAAACAACCTGACATTTCAACTGACAAAGGAGGTCAGATATTAGAGAGTAGTTGTATGCGGACTGGGATTACATATAATGCAGTAATCTTCAAATTGTGAGTGAGTATAATAATCGAGAAAAAACTACATCTTTTGTATTGTTATAGCAATTCTTCCATCAACCTACACAACAAAGATGAACATATCTCATATATATGAATTATCAATCAATAAAATAAAATCTTACAAATACTGTGAATTATGCTGCTATGTATATTTCATGAGCATACTTGTAATGTGAACAATTACTTTATACACGTTGATGACATACCCTCGCTATAATAATACATTGCAAGCCGTCATCATCATAGTCATCCTCATGACCTTGCAACATTGTTATTGTTATGAGATGAAGAAGAAGGAACCCATAACCTATTTTATTCTTATAAAATCTCTTCAATCAGCCTACACGACAAAGATTAACATATCTCATATAATTATTAACGATCAACAAAGTCAAATCATACAAATACATTGAATAAAGCTGACATGTACATTTCATGAGCATATTTGTAATGTAAATAATTACTTGACACATACTAAAAGGATACCCTCGCTAAACAATACATTGTAAGCCATCATCATTATCGTCATCCCCATCCTCATGAACTTGCATCATTGTTATATTATGTGCTGCAATACTTTTTTGATATAAACGTGTATTCATCAATATGTATCAAAGCAAATGAACAAATCAACTATCTAAATGTTACAATATATTAGTGTAATCTACATGTGGTGATTGTGAGCGATGACAAACTGTGCAGCTTATATGTGTAATATCATTCTACTATCTGTTCTATCAAACTACATATCAAAGATTAATATTGCCCATAGCAACATTATGACATCAAAAAATAATGGGTATCATGTAGCTAGGAACATATCATGAGCATACTCGTAGTGTAAATAGTATGATACATTTTGTCAACCTACTTAATTATCATATTATTCATTATGTACTTGTTGGATACATGTATAAACAACATGTCACATACCCAAACGAAAAATTATAGAAATTGAATGTTACAAATGCTTTAAGGCAGCTATGTACAGGTTGTGAGTGTGTCGAATGATACAAATGTGTATTTATTTCCATTATTTTAGCATCTCTTATATCAAACTAGCTAGGAGACTATGCAACCTAGTTATTGTATCAACAAAGTTCATAGTTAATAATTCATGTTTTCATGTTATACCTTCTTTCACAAACATTTGTACAGAGGATTTCAAAAAAAGTAACAGGAACAGCAGATTATTATATATATAACAAACATAATTTGAAGTATCATATATAATCATACAACTCTTGTCATTAACAAAATAAATAATATTAAAAGTTACTTATGTAAGATCATGTTCTGTACATGAAAGAAAGAGGAGACCTGAAAGAAACTGGGGCTTGTTACATGCCAAATGAAAAATCAACAAATCAAATAATGCAAATACTCAGTATAACCCAGTTCAACATATCAAATATTAAAATATCTAGTATAATTATAATAAAATCAACAGTGTTGAATATTACAAATACTGGGTTTTTCTGCTATTAACATAACATGAGCATACTTTTGATAGAAAATGAGATTTTGCAGCTATGTACATGTAACTATGAATGAGCGTGTATAATGTACACGTTGTGTTTGAAGACATATGGGCAGAAACTAATACATACTTCCTCTAAACGGATGATATACATGTAGTATCTTAATAAAGGGGTAAATTATCCTTCATTGTTGTAGAATATATTCAATAATAAGTGCATGTACATGAAATAGATTAACATTTCTCTCAATAACTAACTGAACAAGAAAAAGGAAACAAATTAAATTGTATAAATACTCCTTGTAGTGCAGCTATGGTACATGTATATGTTATGTGTAACAGTATGCGTGATGTGGATAGTTTCTTGGTAGATAGGAAGACTGTGCAATTATTAAAAAAATATGATATCTTTTATTTTATCCCAACTCTAAGTTAATAGGTGACAGTCTGACAGATCATATGACATAATGAAGAAGAAGGCTAAAGATAGAGAGGGATGGAGAAAGAACTAAAGAGGGCTCTCCTGTGTGGACTGCCCTTAGCAGAACCCTTGAGATAATCCGAAATTTCAATTTCTCAAATGACCTAGGTCAACATGTAACAGAGGAAAAAGAAAAATGTCTAACTTTTAATCTTCTTCATTCTTGGTATAATGCACGAACTAACAAAAGTTATGAGCTTATGTCACGTGATTAGTCTCTTGACAAATAAGGAAACTCTGCGTCGTATTGCATGGTTATAGTATTTCAATAACAGTGGTATACTTTCTCCTAAAGTCACTATTTCAGTTTCAAGTTTTATTTCTGCATTTTCCATAAACAATAACAAAAATAACAACGAATACATTTTAGCAATATAATGATAAGTAATACAAGTAGTAATTCACAAATAAATAAATATAAATAATCACTAGTACAATTAATCGTATTTGAAAAGAAAGAAAAGGGGGAGAATGCAGAAGACCGATATCGTAAGCAGAGCTTTAATGATACCGGCCTTACAACATGATTTCTTCTTTTTATTCTCTTGCGTTTTGTATACTATTATTGGTGGCACTAACCTGCCTTAATCGGATTGTGGTTATTGTAATTGAACTCATGAAATTGCATGTATTGCTATGATTTTCATTTAAATAAAGAAATGATAACAACAATTCATTTCTTTATGTGACCCATTTGTATCCTGTATATCATAACACCATATATGGCTAATTAATCTTGGTACATGTTAGTACACACATATTTAGATCAACATGTAATTATTGGGATGCTAGTGATGATAGCCATACCATGTTTATGTACATACATGTGTATACGTAATAGCATGGACAATTGTAATGAAAGAGGATTAGATTTAGAGGGTAAATCTGTTTTTGAATACGAGAATGTTGTCTCCATCGCAAGCAATCAGTTTCCCTGATGACGTCATCATCACCCGAGATGAGTGAATGTGATGATACCTACCCACCGGTGAGTCCAGTTCTGTTGATAGAGGGAATGATGCTACTCTTCTCTTCTTCATATCACCCCCACTCATCACCTGATCAATCACACACGTCTCATACTCATCATCTGATGTCACGACGTAGAGGTCGTCTGTCAAAGGATCGATGCAGACATTCAGGATGACATCACTGTGGGGGATTTCCCTTTGAGCACCCTGTCTGTCGATAATGAACACTTTGTGATCTCGCGGTGAGGGTTGAGCGATGATGTGACCTGATGATAGTACACCACGCATCCTTATATTTTGTTTACATGTGATGGTATTCATGATTTTACCATCAGCTGGGTTGATGACGTATATCTTAGACTGACCACACTCAGCAGCGATGATCATCCCATCCTGGTCAGCAGCTACATCCATCCACGTGTAATCACGCGTTGTGTTTCTTGGTATTGTGACGTCATTGATGCGCTTCCATTGTCTGTCGTACACACCGATGCATCCGGTCAAACTGTCCCCTGTACACACTTCACACCGTTTACCGCATACTACCTTGTCATCATTCAGCAATGCACAGGAGATAACCCATGATGAATCACTACCGGTTATCACTCTCTGACTGTGTTTAGTGTTCATATCTAACATGTGAGTGTGTAGGCTACCTGATAGTCTATCTGCGATGATCACCTTGCATTCATCTATGTATCCTACAATGGTCGGGACTGAGATTTCATCACTGACATTGATTGTATCAATGAGCTTCCACTCCCCATCATACCCATCAATCCTCCCATCATACTTCTTTCTCCCAGCACCCTTCACAAACCTCACACCTGATATGGTACCGGTGATTTGTTTCACCTCACCCTCATTCACTGGCTTCTTTAGTTCTTCACTCACTGATTTATTCACATGATGCCCATCTTTGACGATATTTTTATCATCTTCGATTACTGTTTCCAGTATCTGTATTGTAGTCTCTGTGGTTTTCGTGTCATCTTGCAAAGTTATCTCCAACTGTCCAATCTTTCTCTCTTTCTCTTCAGCGATGTTCTTAATGTCTATTTGAAGACCACGTTGCTTATTGTCGATGGGTTCTCGTCTTTTCTCTGTATTTGTGCGGTTTAGTACAAGTCGCTTCTCTCTCTCCCCTTCATTCTTTCGAATTTTGCCCTTGATCTTTTGAATCTCCTCTTGAAGTTTTTGATTCTTCTCATCAATTTCCTGGTTGATTTTTGTAGCATCCTCCTTCTCTCTGTCTTTGTCTGTTTGAATTGCCTCATTGATTACCGAATTAACTTCATCTTTCAAAGCTTGCAGATGGGTGTCAGTGTCTCTCCTACACCGTTGAATCTGATTTCCATAAACTCGACAAAGCTTTAATTTGTCCTTTGCCTTTTCTTTAAGCATGTTTAGTTTTGCTTTATTTTCCGTGATCGCACCCTCTATATCCTGTCGCACGCAAGACTGCTCATGATGATCTATATGTGCGCATGAACAACACACTGCTACACCATGCGTTTTACAAAACAGTTTGATTTCTTCATCATGCTTTTTACAATATAGAATGGACCTTGCTTTTCCGATGCATCCACCTTTGGAGGCGCAGTCATCGCAGAGTTTCTTCTTCTCCTTCACGTAGTACGTCACATCTGTGATTGCCTCACAGTTCTCTCCTTCGCAGATGTCTTCTGCAGAGTTGAAGTTAGCCGCCATCCTGAACAGAGTATTGACCTGTAGAAAGAAAAGAGAGAGAGAGAGAGAGAGAGGGGGGGGGGGGAGTGGGGAGAATTAGGTAGGATAGGGGGAGACAAATTAAAGGGGGAAGGAAGGGAGAGAAAAGAAGAGGTCAGGAGGGGGAACAATGGAGGGAGGGAGGGAGAGAAAGTGGGCGAGAAAAAGTGAAAAAGAAAGGGATTGAAATAGAGATTGAGGTAGAGGGAGGAGTGGAAGGACCGAGCGAGAGAAAGACAATAAAATAGATTTAATACGATGACCTTCATAAGTAATATTTCCTCATGCACATTTAAATAAAAGAATGGTAGGTCATTTTCTCCTGTGAAATTGCTTTGAAATATATATGCAAAGGCACTGGTTTCAGTGTTTGGCCCTTGTAAATGAGACTGCCATCGCAGCCATCGGGCGATAGAAGAAATTAATTTAATTTAATTTAATTTTAAAAGGTAAGGGACTGTACATTAATCTTGATCTAAGGAGACACGGACGATGACAAGATTGTATGGTCTTGAAAATTGGGGAAAAAAAATGCACCAAGGGCAAATAATGAATACATTAAAATTGATAGTTTATTTCAGTATAAGTGTACGTAATTTATATCAAGCAAGCATATTGCCCAAAACTGTTGTACTTTCAACAGGGTTTCTAGAGATTAGACAAGATGGTATTCATAATTTAGTTATATTAAGCCCCTAGACTGTGGGGCAAGGGCCAGTTAACCATCTAAAAAAAAAGTTTCGTAGTCCCATCTTTGGCAGAGAAAACTAACTATACCAAATGATTGTGATGAAGTTGCTGATGAGAAAACACCTTTGTTCTCCAAATTTTGTACACCCGTTGATGAGATAATCCGCTAATTAGTTTTATTGGATTTTAACAAGATTTCCTTGAAAAAGACTAGCGCCAACTACGGTAAATAAGCCATTTTGCTGATTCAAAGTTGCTATTTCTTGATTACTTTTTGCAAAATGTTTATTTCAGACCTCTATGAGACTGTTCAGGTGTGATTTTTTCTGCGCAATTAATTTAATCTGCTAATTAGTTTTATTGGATTTTAACAAGATTTCCTTGAAAAAGACTAGCGCCAACTATGGTAAAATAGCAATTTTGCCGATTCAAAAGGCATTCAAATTTGCTATTTCTTGATTATTTTTTGCAAAACATTTATTTCAGACCTCTATCAGACTGTTCAGGTGTGATTTTTCTGCGCAATTAATTTATATTTATGCTGTTGGTGAACTTGAAAACACTAATTGCAATTTTCCATGTTTTTTTTTTTTAATTTCAGCACGTCATCAAGACGAGTTTTGTTAAGCCCAAGTTATGTAATTTCTTGCATCTTGTTTAAGTTACCATCTGTTTGTATATTCATGTCACTCATTTAATTCTTCCTTTTTTTCTCTATTTCTCTCTCTTATCTGTCTGTCTATTTCTCTCTCTCTCTCTCATCACACACGTTTTTTCTTCTCTTCATGTCTCCTCTTAAAAATTTCTTTTTCTTCCCCTGTTGTTTTCTCCTTACTCTTCCTCTCTCCTTCATCATATTTTACCTTATTTAATTCAACATGTCTTATTGAGTTTCATCAACTGTGCAAACTCCTTCCAATCAAATCATCAATATTGTTGCTTTTAGTTTATTTTCCACTTCCCAGAAAAATATATTGCTTTTCAAAACTTTGTTAATACTAATACTAGGTATAGTACTAGACAGCAACACTGCTTATGGTCTGCATAGCATCAGTTTAGAACAATACAAATTTCAAAGGGAAACCTAACAACAAATTCATACCAAAACTGCCAAATAAATTATATTCTTCTCTGTTTAATTTGATTTCATTCATTATGTTAAATGTATTACCGTACTACCATTTTGTCAATGACATTTATCTACGAGTAGCTTATTACCGGGTACTTTTTCTAATACCGGTACTTGCCACTGCCAGTGAAGTCAGAACTATGGTACATGTATGTTGTAATTTACAAATGCAATTTAACTTGAACTGCAAAGATTGTAAACAGTTTTAACATAAATATTGATAGAATTGAAATAAATTATGAAACATTGATAAGATGTGTCTAGTCATTTGTTGTCTTTTTTTTTTGGTTCAAAGAAAATGTCCTAAAATATGTTGATAGAAAAATGACCAAAAAGCTGTTACTGTTGAGGAATTCATAAATTTTAAATATTTCGATTAGAACAAGTGTCCAAAGAGTGTGATGGAAAGTTTGAAACGACCCATACATTTGAACGTAATAAAGTTTTATATTTGACTATAAATAGTGGCAATGCTTCAACATGGCAAAATACATGTATGCATAATAAATAATAAATATCCATATTATTATTATTATGAAACAAATGAGCATGCAATGCAAGTACAATAGTACATTACTGTAAGTGATTTCTGGTAATATTACTGTTAGCGAAATTATTCATTTTGCTTTCCTTGATACAATTCTTATCAATTAATCAATATAATTATCAGGTCTGGAATAAATAGGGAACTGTAGGACATCGTTTCCTTGACTTTTGAAGGGAAATGTTTGCCTCTTGATGAAAACAAAAATTGGAACAGTTTGTAACAATCAAACCTTAGGGGATTAATTTTGGCATCCCAGAGAAAAATTTGTATTGTATTCCTAGGAAATAAAAACATTTTTCCAGCTCTGAAATTATATCTTTACATATATTTAGTATATTCTTATATTACAGGTGCACATAATGTATATGTTAAACACCCCAGTCGACCCATACATTTGTATAAGTCTATTCATGAAAGGTTGGTTATTTTGTACATAATTTACAGAGGAACCATAGGGATATCAAAATCATGCTCAATTTTTTTTTAAATCCCCAATTGAATAAGAAATATCAGAGAAAAAGTTTCACAATGATCTTGCCTTTGTTCATTTTAATTTTGTCATATATATTTGTTGTTATCAATAGAACACGTTAATGTTTAAAAATCTGCTGATAAACAGCAAAAAATATTGCAAACATTTAGTGCTCAATATGAACGGCGTAAATTTTATACTGATGGTCTCAAATAGGTCCAAAAAATCAAAGCTGGCAGATGAGCGCCGAGATTGTAGACTCCTACACAGCTTCTTAGGTTGTGAAGGGATATCAGATGGATCTGGGGAAGAAAAAAAAATAAAACACTAGGTCAAAAACAAAGCTCATATCAAAAATTGGCGATAGCTTTGACGTCTTTTGAAAATTCTTTAAATGTTTCAAGAACAAAAATTCATATTATTATTAGTCTATAAGTTATTTCGAAAATTGGCAATAGCCTCGCCGTCTTTTCTATTTAAAAAAGTCAAAAATTAAAATTGGTGATACTGATAGCTTGACAGCCGCCATGTCTATCTTCATGTTAGAAAAAGTGCCCCTTGTCTAAATAGGCTTTGTATTTTGAGCCCTAGTGTGCAACTATAATAGCTTAATGCACTGATTACAAAAAATGTAAACAACACAGCACATCCCAGCAGAAAATATCAACCAGTTTAAAATAATGCTGTTTTGACCAGGCCAATAAGTTAAACCAAGTGGAAGGCATGTCTAAAGTTATGTAAAGCCTGGCTCAATGCGTTAACTTGTCCGACATTTTTTTTGTTTTCCATTATTATACTTTACAGCTAGGGAGGGTCTACATGTACGAGTAACGTACATGATTACATCAATGACATGACAAACAAAATTGATGTCAACTCACAGAGGCATTGTGAACGATTCAAACAACTGACAAACTTCATCATTCAAGCTCCATCATGCATGAATGAAGGGCCTAAATCTAGGCCTAGTCCATAGGCCTAGGCCTAGAGCCCAGGCCTAGAGGGTCTAAGTTAGATCTAGACTCTAACGTTAGACCCTAATTAATTTTTTTTTTTTAATGAGGCTTGATCAAAGTCGAAGGCAGGGCCTTAATTTTTGCTGGGTTATCATGGTTATTGCAAACAAAGAGATTGAAACTCACCTTCAAATTCAGTCTTGTCAGAATCTCGAGGTATTTTACGGAGAAAAGTGCAAAATTGCGACTGATTTTCTTGCCAATGTCGCCCGTATTTAACCGTATACAGCGACAGTACCAGTGCAGTGCAGTGCAAATTACAACATTGTCATTTGCACTAGTAGTGTCGCTGTGTACGGTTCAATACGGGCGACATTGGCAAGGAAATCCGTCGCAATTTTGCTCTTTTCTCCCCCGTTTTCTCCGTCCGTATTTTTCAAAATCTCGGCAGAAGCTAAATCTTTGGACCATTTTGTGTCTGTAAATTCTTTCAAAACGACATCATTCACAGTCGGGAAGTGAATAAAACACCTCTTTATCACTGTATCGGTGACGAAACTTCATTGGCGTCATCCCCCATTATGGTTGTTTGATGTTTCTATGTAGCGAACGAGGACAATGACGTAGGGAAAATCCCGCCTCGTGATTGGTTGAATTGGACACACCTCCGATTTTCCGGCACATTAAATCACGAATATTAGGAGGCAACATAATTATTATCTTTAATTAGTTTTCACGAAAACCCGTAAAGAAAATGAGGAGAACAAACGGTAAATATGTTTGTAATAATTTTCTTTATATTTTCATACTGGTTTGGTCGACTGCCACTGATGGGACTACGAAACATCACAATACAGTGACTTGCCCTACAGTCTACCCGTCTTAATAGAACTTTTTCGATCTCAACCGAGCGACATGTGGATGAGAAACAGTTGGGGGTCTGATCGTAAAACACGGGGTGAGCTTTTGCCTGGCTCATGGACACCGTCTAAACCAGCCATCTAGTCTGCAGGCACAGACCCTAATTTGACACTTAATCAAAAAATCATTGTGCCTTGAGAGAAGTCTAGCCCAGCTATATTTGACACTTAATCAAAAAATCATTGTGCCTTGAGAGAAGTCTAGCCCAGCTACCTACTGGTGACAGGAGCAGCTACAGTACATGGCCTATGGTAGTCTTATAGTGCAGACTCACTTTTACGACTGACCAGGGTTTGTGCTTGCAGACTACCAGCCATCCGCAAAAACCTCACCCGGGTAGGTTACCATAACAACCGCACCTCCCTCATCGCGATCAGCCGGCGCGCGCTGTGTACGTGTGACATTTTTTTCACGGCCCTGGCGTCATTCTACCCGGGTATAGTTCCGCGCGCGTCTTAACAGGCCGTTTATCAGGATGTCATCCGAAAAACGTCCGGAATCCACCGCGATCTCACCCTGGCCCGACTAGGGAAACTCACTTCGATGTCACCTCGATATTGTCCGGACGTTAAATCGAACAGGAAGGGGGTAGAATGTCATCCGGACAACGACCGAACGACACCGCGACTATATTTTCCGGTTAAGACGGGGTTTTATTTGCATGAGTTATTACAATTGACAGAAGTAATGATTTAAAACAAAATTCACATGTTGACCATGTTCTTTGCATAGGTTTAGGAACGTAATCGCGCTTGATAAGCGATAGTATTGAGTGGCCGAAGCATATGGGGTAATGTATGCAGCGCTTTATTACTGCAAGGAAAAGGTGTTACAATATCAAATACCTTTTGGATTGGATTGGACTGAGTCCTGTCTTTGTGTTGTGTAAACATATATTATGAAGCATTTTGATCTAATGCCCCTGTAAATTTAGCGATGCATGAAGCTGCTTATCAGTCAAACAAATGATATTGGAGTTTGATTATATTTCATTTGAGTTCATGAAAATAAATTAATATCTCACTTTGCCTTTTGTCCTTTTGAATGGTTATTGTATGGTATGGTATGGTATATTTTATTTATTCACGGTTAAAAACGTAATGCAATTGTGCCCGCATTCAGCAAAAGCTGTTTTTCAGCGAGGCCGTGATTACATATACATGTAACATAATGTAGCATAACTAGTCCAGTAATTAAGTAAGACGTAGAGGGCGTTATAGTTAATTGTGAAATATATATGTGGACATCGTGAGATAATAAAATAAAAGTATTAAGAGAGGACCAGTAACTACGCCCTCTCACATTGCCTGGCGGAAATCATCGAATGACGATGGAAACGCCATTAATCGCAACAACAACAACAACAACAACATCAGTCAGTTTGGTGTTGACCTGTCGTTGCGACAGGTCGGTCCGTTATCAGGAACGAGTAAAGTTACTTGAACTGCAGATACTCCGGGCAGATACTGTGCAATATTGTTGTTCTTTAGTCCTGTCAGTGATTGCGGGAGTGAGTAAAATGAGAGCTAGTCCACGTTATTCTTACACGATATACTTTTGTGAGAGCCCACTGAGAGTTGAATGATTGTCGAGAGCGTGAACCGGGTTTTGACAGACTGCAAGGCAGAACGCTACCCCGGCAGAGCCCGGTTACGCCACACTGGTGGCAGCGGTTGGGATTGAAGCAACGTGGTTGTAGCAGCTCGGAACGAACTCCCCCAACAGCGAACCCGGAAGTAGATTGGCGCCTACACATACAATGGCACAGCACCTACAGTAGAGAGTTGAGTTTCGCCTGTGTGTAGGCGAAGGAAGAGCGGCAGTGATAGGCGCCACGTTTGAGGTATAGCACCTATATAGGCGCCGGCAGTGATAGGCGCCACGTTGGAGGTATAGCGCCTAGATAGGCGCCGGCAGTGATAGGCGCCACGTTGGAGGTATAGCGCCTATAGGCGTCGGCATATAGCGCCTGACTTGAGTTTTGTATTTTTACAATTTATAATGGCTGCTCAACGAGTGACTATAGAGGATGAAATTGGGATGCCTGAAATAGAGGTTCAGCATGGAGATGAGGATCTTCGACAGTCTAAGACAGAGATGAGTGTGCCTGTACGTGGAAGGTACAGCGCTTGGAGGAACGCCTGTGTGCAGGCGAAGGCAGAGACAGCGCCTGAGGTTTCGCCTGTTTGTAGGCGAAGGCATGGATTGCGCCTATACATGTAAGGTATATAGTGTCTGTACATAGAATGTTGTGAGTATATCGCCTGTATGTAGTTTTTCCTATATTAGATTTCGGGTCAGAGATTTACAGGGACAGATGGCTCGATGTCTGCAAGTGATAGCAGAGTGCGACTTCAAAACCGTGCACCGTTCTGGACGCTCACTTACCAATGTTTCGTGTGAAGGCGAAGGCAGTGACGAATTGTCCTCAGTGCGCGTAAGCGGAACTTCAAGGAGTCAGCAATCTCTGATAAACAAGTAGCACCGAAAGTGGAGGTACCCCGAGATAGCTATGCGGAGGCAAGGACAGTTACGATAGAACCCAGCATCAGGAATGAGCAGATGAGCCAAGACTAGGCGCAAGATCCTTCAGTCAAGTACGACATAGATCCTGGAAGCAAAGCAGCGGTCAGGGGACCGGCCGGATTGGTCAGCAATGGCTTCAAAGTCCAGGGTGGAGAAGCCCTTGGAGGAAGTGAGCCCAACTGGAAATGAAGCAAGGCGTTCTCGACATGAAATGAGAATAGTGACCAAGGCCATAGGGTAACTGAATGTTGCCTTATCATCTAAGCTTCGAGATGTCGTTGTGAAGGAATTGCATGGTGGCAAGTAAAGTGGATACCTTGGCATGAACAAGATCAGAGAAAAGGTTTGCTGGAGGAGTTGAGGTTCTATTGGGTAGGAACGAATGCAGACATCCGCTCGAGTGTACGGTAGTTGAAGGTAGTTCATATGGACAGGTTGAAACCCTACGAAGTGGCACTCTTCAGCCTACGGACTCCTAGTTAGAAGCGAGTGTAAGTCAGCACGAAAGTTGAGCAGGACGCTCCTAGCCAACTTGCACATGTCAGCTTTAGGAGAGGAAGAGGAGGTTGACCCCGTCGACAGGGAAGCTTCGAAACTTGTTGAACTGACTGTACCTGCACCACGAAAGGTTCCTGTTCCAGCCTCCAGGAGAGATCCCGCGAGAACTAGGAATCCACCAAGACCAACTTATTTAACTTTGCCATTCCAACCAATGTATTTTGTTGTTTTTACTTATGTACCTTTAATGAATTATTCCTTATCTTGTTCATCTTAAATCCTGCATTCCTTCTACCCTTCACCCTTTGTCTGACTTCAAACTCATATTTCATTCGTTCTCTCTCTACTTCTTTTGTTCTTCTTATGTTGCACTTTGCCAAAGTTGACAGAATTACTTATGTTGTATTGTTACTAGGCAAATATCTCGTATTTACAATAGTTCAGGGATGCATTGTTTTGTATTTTGTTAGATAGCAGAAGAAAAAGAAGAGGGTTATGTTTTATTTTAAGATGTATAAGCATATATTTTTCCACGTTTTTAATACTTCTACATGTCTAGTCCTAAACCTTCCGCACCTTTTCTTTCCTAAACTTTCCCGTTTCTCATGACTCCTCTTTTGTTCTTTCTCTACTATTGTACATAGATTATTTTGTTTTTATATTTTAGTATTACATGTACTTTAAGAAGTTTTAAAGTAATTGTGTATTTTTTCCGAAAGATTATTCTGAGGTGTTATTATTTTGTTTTGGTAAAGAGTGGTCCGAGGACAGCCCACACTTGGGGAGGGGCTGTGTAGCATAACTAGCCCAGTAATTAAGTAAGACATAGAGGGCGTTATAGTTAATTGTGAAATATATATGTGGACATCGTGAGATGTCAGTCAGTTTGGTGTTGACCTGTCGTTGCGACAGGTCGGTCCGTTATCAGGAACGAGTAAAGTTACTTGAACTGCAGATACTCCGGGCAGATACTGTGCAATATTGTTGTTCTTTAGTCCTGTCAGCTTGCGGGAGTAAGTGAATGAGAGCTAGTCCACGTTATTTCTTACACGATATACTTTTGTGAGAGCCCGCTGAGAGAGATAATTGATTGTCGAGAGCGTGGACCGGGTTTTGAGAGACTGCAAGGCAGAACGCTACCCCGGCAGAGCCCGGTTACGCCACAATAATATAAAACAATGAAAATACAATTTACAAACAAATATGCAAGTTATAATAAGTGAACATATTTACAAAAATGTAAGTACAAAATAGAATCATAGTGATAAAGTGAGGGGGGGGGGGGAATAAAATTATCTACTAGTTGAAAGAAGTGAGCAAATATCTTGAATTTTACTAAAAACATTTATTATTCTGATATCGTTGGGTAGGGTATTAAAAAGTGTTGATGCATGGTATAATGGACTATGTTGAAGAAAATTTGTGTGAGGTCTTGGAAGGGGGATTTGTGAATTTGCATAACGGAACATATAGCCTACATTAGTATTAAATTGGATCAATGACGATAAAACAGGTGGACCAAGATTATGTAACAACTTAAATATAGTAAGCCTGTTTGACCCAGTTTTCTTTTAGCATGTCAATTTCAAGGGTTTTATAAAGAATTTCAGTGTGATATCTACTATTCACTCCAAGTACAGATCTCAAACACCTATTTTGTAGAGTTTGAAGTTGTTTTAACCGAGTTTCTCTCCCGTTCATCCAAGTCGTGCTGCAATAAGCGAAATGAGGCTGAATTAAGGTTTTGTACAGTATTAATGCCATCTTTTCATCTGTGAGTTGTCTCATTCGCTTTAGTGCAAAATACGTATTTAAAACCCTCTTCTTTACATGGTCTATTTGTGGGTTCCATGAGAAATTGCAATCAAGTAAAATCCCAAGATATTTGCATTCCATTACTCTAAGTATTTTTTTGTTATTCAGACGAATATCAACATTACAGAAACGACTCAAATTGGACTTCTAACCGGTTAACATGACCTGACATTTGTCAACGTTAAGCAACAATTCATTATTTGAAAACCATGTCGTAGCTGATTTCAAATCACCATTGATTACTTTCTCTAATATCTTTGGGTCTTTTGATGCAAAATACATGCAAGTGTCATCCGCATACAGAGAAAGGGAACATTTGTTTATTGATTTATATAAATCATTCAGAGTGATAATAAACATCAATGGCCCAATGATACTTCCTTGGGGCACTCCGCTTGTTACTTTCCTGCTCTGTGACATGCTACCGTCTACCAAAGTGCATTGTTCCCTATCATGGAAATAATCCTGGAACCAACATATTGAACTTTGATCAAAACCATAATATCTTAGCTTTTTAAGCAAAATCTACAAAATCGAACGCTTTTTCTAAGTCAAGCGTTAAAATACCTACTACATACCCATTGTCTAATTTTTTTACAAACATCTTCTGTGAGAGATAAGAGTGCAGTCAAAGTCGAATGTTTCTCGGCGGAAGCCGTGTTGGTTATGACATAATAGTTCATTCTTTGAAAGGTAATCATACACTTGATTAAACACAAGTTTTTTCCAGCACTTTAGATAATACAGGTAAGACCGATATTGGCCTATAGTTGCAGGGATTAGCTCTATCACCACCTTTGTGAATAGGCGTCACCCGGGCCTTTTTTCAGGCACAAGGTATTTTCCCCTTTCTTAATAACGCATTGATGATATGGGTTAGCGGTTTAACAATGTATTCAATAGAATCTTTTACGAAACTGGCTGGTATTTGATCGAGGTCAGTGGCCTTATTCCTTGCAATATCATGAATACATTTCAAAACCTCATTATCTGTTATCTCTTTAAACTTAAATGTTGAGTTTACTTGGGTCATATACTGATCCATATTACCACCAAATATTTTGGTTCCCTTCCGTTTAGATGGTAAATCTACAAAATGGTCATTCAAACATGATGCAATATATTTTGATCCTGTTATTTCTTTATTGTCTATAATTATTTTTTGAAAACCGCTATCATTGAATTTTTTAGGTATGATACGTCTCAATGATTTCCACATTGCATTTAATTTACCTTCATTATTCGAAATGCTTTCCGAAACATATCTCTTTTTAGATTCCCTAATCATTGATGTGACAGCATTTCTTAGTTTTGTATACATCACCCAGTCATTCGATGACCCTGATCCTTTAGCATTTATTTTCATTCGATCTCTTTCTCGCATTCTACTTAAAATTTCATTATTCATCCATGGTGAATCTTTATGACGAATTATTTTTCTTCTTAATGGAGCATGTTTATTTAAAACTAAATTGAACTTAGAGCTCCATTTTTCAAAAGCACTGATTGGATCAGGGTCAGAAAGTACATCATCCCAATGAACTTTACAGAGATCCAATTTAAATTGAGCTAAATCGAATCTTTTCGTATTACGACTATACATGTACTTATGATGTGTTTTCATGGTTCTTTCTCTACCAAGATTACATACTATCATATAATGGTCGCTCAAACTCAGAGGGATGACATCACAAAAAGAAAGTTTTTCATGATTAGAAGAATAAAACACATCAATTAATGTCTCAGTCACACAGGTTACTCTTGTTGGCTTATTTATGTATTGTTTTAAATCGTATTCTTCACTTAAAGGTAATACAAAGTTTTGGTATGGGGTCATGAATTTGGTTCAAATGAACATATTTTAAGAATATATGCGTTCCTTCAAAATTCAGTAATCGTTGTTGCGGTTGAAATGGAGTCTAAGGTTATGAAATTGTAAATAATAAACTCTTCATGTTGTATAGCTCCCTCTCAAGGTCAAGATATTAATTAGGCTATAAAACAATGTTTCTTGACTAAAATCGACCGATTAACTATTCCCGTTTGGAAATTATATATCACAACTACATATTCTGAGATTTTCATGGTCGCAGCTACCATTGTACGGCCGTAGGCGCTATTTGAAATTTATCAAAATTTACCGGGAGCACCGGTAAATTTATATATTCAATTTTTCTCGAAAGCAGAAGTGTTTTAGAGGCTAAATTTTCTATTGCTTATAATACATCCACAGGGGCATTCAAATATATCAAATTGTAAAGAATCACTATCCACCCAATTCTCAAATTTCCCGAAACTTTGTAATACCTTTAAACGCTTCAGAGTTCTCGTTTGACTTGACATAGGTCTTTTTGATAAATCACAATTGAGAGCCCCAAAGATAATAAGTTCTTTAGAGGATGACTCTAAGAGTTGTAACAAAGTTTCAAATTTCTCAAAGTGTGCATTATGGGAATTTGGTGGTCTGTACCAATACACTATTAAGAAGGGTTTTTGCTTTGGTAAGCAGATCTCCAAGCACATTAGTTCCAAACTATCAACAAAGAATTAATTTGTTATACTGAATGGTACGGTGTCTTTAATATAAGTTATAATTCCACCATCATTTTTATTTCTATCTAATCTCACAATTTAATAACCTGATATGGATATTTCAGGGTCAGAAATAAAACCATCTAATCGCGTTTCACATAAAGAAAAAATATGCATGTTACATGTGGTTAAAATATTACGAATCTCTTCAAAATTCTTCATCAGAGAACTAACATTTAAATGGCAAATATTAATACCATAGAGTGAATTCAGCTTTTCAAAACATTTATCGACATTTTCATAGTTACATGCATCCGAATTTCGAGAACAAATATCCGAAAAGGATTGTGTTACGTGTAAATGAATGGCAACGACGCTCAGTAAAGAACGGTCTTTGGTCTACGAGATCAACATTTGTTAAGCTTTTTTGAATTCGCGGCATCCATTTAGTAGTTCTTCACGTCACCCTTATCCAAAATTCATCAGATGATTCGTTTTTCATCCTTTGTGCATATAGGTGCACATTTTCGTGTGAGAGCCGGGTGAGGGCCTCTCGACTGAAAGAAATACTATCCGGATTCCAAATATTGCGAGTAAGCGGGAACAAATATATTCAGTCATCTCGTTGCCAGGGATCATCCTGATTAAACAATTTTGCGAGAAATAAAGCGAACAAGAGGTACACAAAAGATACTTTGTTGTGGGATGTATCACTTTTCTAACTTAGGTTCAGAGAAGATTAGTGTCATTAGATCAATGTCTTCGTAAGGGGAAGATCATGAAACTTAAACAAACTACTGAAGACAAAGTGACAGGAGAGAATATTGGACCATGCAAGGCCTTCACTGTGGAACAGAAATAGCAGATCAGTTGAAATATAACTGATAATCTAAAGTACAGTGTCTCTTTGATTCGGCTCAAAATTCATCTTTCTCTTCCTTACATACATGAACGTTTAGGTAAATGGCATGTACCCTAAATGCATATTGTGCCCCTCCTCCCTCTCAATTTCTCCCCCATTTCACTCGTGCGCCCTCATTGGCTGAACCCATGCTAAACAAAGCTTTAAATATCTTAACAAGTTGTCATTATGATTACATGTTATTAGTTGTCTCTCCCTCCATTCCCTCTTTTCTCCCCTTTTCATTCCTTCTGTATCCAATTTCCTCGTCCCACCTCTTTCTTTGTCTCTGTTTGTTTTTCTCTATTAATTCCTTCGTTACCCACTTTTTTCTCTCTCCTCTTCTATTTCGCACTCCCCAGGTACCGCTTTCTTTAAACAAAATATTTTAATACCCCTATCCCCATTACAAATATTGCAACAAACCAACAACTTGAAAATTCTTTTCCATCATTTTTTTTCTTCCACGTGTCTCTGTTTCATTGTTTCATCGTGACATTTCTCTGTCTTTCACTACAGTAATTTGTGTAAAGTGTTTTTATGTGATTTCATCTCTGCCACTAGTGTTCCTCAAGTATTTGATTCTAAATTCATTCCAAGTTTCTCACTATAAATAATCTTGAGAATTACATGTATGAACATGTCGCTGAATGGCACGTACCCAAGTGCATGTTGCCCCCCCCCCCCCCCCCCTTTACACCATTTCACTGGTGCCCCCTCGTTGGCTGGACCCATGCTACAACAAAATTGTAAATATCTTAACATGTTCTAATCATGATTATTTATCATTCCCCCGCCCTATCTCTCTCTCTCTCTATATATCTCTCTCTCTCTCTCTCTCTCTCTCTTTCTCTCCCTCTGTTCCCCATCTTTGTTCTTTCTATGTGATTTCATCTCTTGCACTAGTGTTCCTTGAGTATTTGATTTACAAGTCATTTCAAGATTCTCACTATTTATTTATTTATGTATTTAATTATAATCTTTTGTCAGGGTAGCCCATTCACCAATAAGTAGTGGTCTTCCATGGGGCCCTGAATAAACATGAACATATTTACATCAAAAAGCATAACGACTAACGAATTTTGCAAATTATATGTAAGAACGTTAATAGCTGAATGACATGAATAGCATGCACCCATTCAAGTGCATGTTGTACCCCTTCCCCCTCCTCTTTTTCTTCCCCTATTTCACTGGTGCTCCATTATTGGCTGGATCCATGCTACAACGCTGGAAAAATGTTAACAATTTTCATTATGATTATCTGTTTAATTAGTTGTCTCTCCCTCCCTTTTTCTCTTTTTCTCCCTCTCTATTTACTTCTGTATCCACTTTCCCTCTTTCTCCCTCTCCCTCTTCTGATCTCTTTCTCTCTCTTCTCTCTTCCACTTTCTCCCCCACTCCCCTGGTATCGCTTTTTTAAGACCTTCCCTGTCAACACCCACACACTAACAACTTACAATTTCTTTTCCATCTAATTTTCATTCCAGGTTTCTCTGATTCCATTGTTTTACGTCACCATAATCCAAAAATCATCAGAGTATTAGTTTTCCATCCCTCGTACACATAGACGTAAGAGCACATTCTCGTGTAAAAGCCTTTCTACCGAAAATATAAATACTATCTGGATTCCAAATATTGTGAGTAAGCGAGCAAAACATTATATTCACCCATCTCGTTGCCAGGAATCATTTTGATTTTTACCAATTTGCGAGAAAGAAACAAAATGAATTAAAAAGCACAATTTGTTATGGCATGAATTTAATTCCTATATAGAATACAATAAATAAGGTCATATTCGGGAACCATGCTGCCCCAATTATGACGAAATTCGGGCAGTGAAAAATAGAGAAAGGAAGGAAAAGAGAAACGAAGAAAGAAATAGAGACATACAGAAGAAGATATTGATCATATTTCTTTCATATAAGTTGACTTTAACTTTGTATTCTCATCTTCCTTCGTCTAGCTAAGACAAACATACCCCATCCCACATGCATACAGCTGTTTCTCCTTCTATTGTATAATTACCTATCTTGTCATCTATTTCCTTCTATGACACCAAGCTTGTTCACAACAAAATGACCTACACTCAATGTAGAGCTTACCTTTAATATTTAACAGTGTCTTGCAATTTTAACGTTCGTAATGTGAAGTCAAAAAGAAAGTCGATCGTTTAGATGTCCCTTTAATAAATGAAACTTTGTCTGAAGGAGATCAATTCATCCAACCTCTTGTAATATGTGTATTAGGTGCAAATCAAGATGGCGTCTAGTTGTATACCATCGTACGTCAAAGTGATGCTCACTTGGCACAAACTTGCACACACATTTATGGCATTTTTCACTCATGCATGCATACCGTGCATGAATATGGCAATTAGAGAGAGAAACAAGTATGTGTCCCTCCAAGCACACAATGTATTTCAGTTTGAAACCCTTCATACAAATTATTACCAAGATTCAAATGAAAAAACACTATCCAGGGTAGAAAGGGAAGAGTAAATAGATCAATGTTTTGATAAGGGTGAGCAAGATCATGAAATTCTAACAAACTTTGGATCACGTGTTCTTCTATGCTAGAGACATAATGATGGAGAGAACCTTTGTCTGAAGGAGATCAATTCATCCAACCTCTTGTAATATGTGTAGGCTATCGCTGTGAAATATAAGTAGCATATTAGGATAAATCTAAAGTACATTATCTGTTTGATTCGGGTAAAAATACAATATTTCTCTCTTCACTGGCGTTGAGTGTGGTGTTTTTATGTGATTTCATGTCTTGCACTAGTGTTACTTGATAATTCGGTTTTCAGGTCATTTCAAAGTTCTCACTATAACGAATCTTGATAATTACAGGTATGAACATTTAGCTTAAAGTTGATACTCTAAGCAAATAAATGTCCCTTAATTTGTTACCTACGGCAATTATATGTTATTTTTAAGTTTTTCAATTACTTAGTATATCACAAAAAAATTCTGTCTACTCGAAATCCTCAATTGAAATGTCGAAAATATCCGCCTCTCTTTGCATAGAAAATCAGTCACGGCGCTGGTCTACTATTTATGACCTCACGTCCGGGAAAGAGTATATTCACGTACCCGGATGTTCCATATCAAACATGTCCAGAGTGATACGATTTTCTGCATATTTTTGTTTCAAAGGTTGAAAAGTTTAATAAATCATAATTCTATGTACAATTCTTTACCTTCCCCTAGTACTCCATAGTATTAATATCAACTCCCCTTTTAAAAATTATGACATATACATGCCAACGATGTGCTATTAGTCGATATTTTCACCATGTAATTTTTGTTTTGGTGTTGAAATCGGCCCAGGCACGCACGGAGTGAACAGTAGCTGTCTACCCATGCATAGTTCATTACCATACACTACAGCGATCTCCCGATGGTTTCTTCTTCCTTTTTCCCATGTCTTTCGCCTTCCTTGGCCCTGAAGATCCTTCATTTACCAATTCTGACACCGGTAGTCAGGAGCAAGTCTTTGTTAGTTGTTTTTCTTAGCTGGCAACGTCGCTTTCATTCTCTTGCAATTGCCGATAAACATATAACTAGCACACGTACGTTCCATCACAAGCAAGCAGCGCCTAGAGCAGCGGCTTGGTCTTACCTCCCGATTCTGCTCGCTTCCCGAACGTTCATGCAAGAGCCGCATCGATCACTCGCCAAAATATTATAGAGGAAGCGCGCTTGCATGATCTCGTTCAAGTTTGATATTTTTCAACATAAAATGTTTAACTGGTACTGTATCCTTTTTTGAGGCAGTCACACACATCTATGATAAGTACTATCATAGTTCTAGACCTATTCGTTTTACAAAACTGCTCCTGTACCTTATATGATGACAATATAATGCATCCGCCTATTCATACGTGCACGATTTAACTTTAATTCCTAAGCAGTAAACTCGTCTTAAATCTCTACCAAATAGGTGAATATGAGGATATAAAAAGAAATCAGCGTCTGGAACATGTTGCTTCGTTATTCTTCATTCAAATGAAAACAGAAAATCCATCAAATATACTCCTTAACAACAACAAATCTAAGCTCTGACAGGATAGCATTTACGTAGGGATATCACTGCCATTCACTCTCACTGAGCCCATGAGTCCCGTTCGTGACGTCACGGATAGAGGGCCGACTCTACGTGCACTTCCGGGTTTCAGACTTAGATATTTTGGTAGAGTTTACTCGAATAAATTCATTATTCTAAACTTGTTTTGTCGGGTGGACACCATTTGGTGTTATTATGGGGGTTAAAAGCTTTCTATTTATGTAATTATCTCAGTATTTGGGATTGTCTTAGAGTATCAACTTTAATGGCATGTGCCCAAGTACATGTTGCGCACCCCTTTCCTTCTCCCCCCTTTTCACTGGTGCCTCATCATTGGCTTCATCCATTCTACCAAATTAATTATCCCCCTCCCTCTCTTTTTTTCCCTTTTTCCTCATCTCTTTCCTCATCTCTTTCCTTCTTTATCCCCTTCATCCCTCTCTCCATCTTTCACTCTCTCTCTCTCTCTCTCTTCCCCGTCTGTTGCTCCATATATTTCTCTCTCTCTCTCTCTCTCTCTCTGTTCCTTTCTAACCTTCTGTCTTTCCCCCTCTCTCTCTCTCCCTCTGTATGTCACCCTCTTTCTCCCACTCTCCTGCTATTCACTTCTTTCCCGCTATCAACCGTCGATTCCCACAATCCTTTAAAAATATTGTACCAAACCCATAACTTTGAAAATTATTTTTCATCCAATTTTTCTTCAAAGCATCTTTAATTGCAAAATCTCTGCTGAATAGCTAAAATGACAACCATTTAGATGTTTACGACATGTTTCAAGCATAAAGCCAATGTGCCAATGACTAAGATGTTTATAATTTAGGGAAAAATTGCTTGATGACTTCACAAAACAAGAAGTATATTCATCTGCTAAGTTTTTACAATTTCTTTTATTCCACATTTGTAATGTCAAACTCTTTTCAAATAACCCCCAAATGAGATGTCAAAGCATACATGTGAAAATGTGTTGTTATTTTGTTCACAAAAATATTTGTACACGAACATTTCGGTTTACTGTATTATGGGTATAGATTGAGCGTGCCCTTTCATAATCATCTTCTAGCAAACTGTCTCTGGATTTCCATGTTTTCCAATAGTACTCAGTATAGAGTATAGATGTGCTTACGTCATATTCGCTCGTCGTCCAGGTTACTGGTTCTAAACAAGAGTCAGAGCATGCGCATGAGGTTCACCGTGAAATCATTCAAGCTTCCTGCTGGAGCAGGGCAAATTCAGTGATTGGTGCTTGGGTGATCATCGTACCATTGTTTCGAACCAGCAACCTTGACAACTTAGCCATTATGACGTCACACTTTGATACTCTATGCTACAGCTATTTTCATGAATGTGTAATATGAATGGTCTCCTGATACATGTTACCATTATTACAAAATCTATGGAAGTTATTTCATTGTACAGCATTTTTATTTTTATTTATCTCCCACACATCAGAAATAACATAGAAATTAAAATCAACAAACTAGAGATAAACTCAGGCAATAATATACATAAGTTTGAACATTCCACAGAATAACTAAAGAATCCCTTTCCCCATCCCCCAAAGAAACAAAAATGCGTGAAACAAAAAACCAAAACAACTATAACATTTCAACTGGCAAATAAGAATGGAGTGACAGTGAGTAGTTGTATGTTGACCGGGATACCATATAATACAATTATCTTTATATTGTGAGTGAGTGAGATGAAGAAGAAATACCCCATAATCTATTTCATTATTATAAAATCTCTTCCATCAGCCTACACAACAAAGATTAACATATCCCATATAATAATTAACAATCAACAAAGTTAAATCATACAAATACTTTGAATAAAGCTGACATGTACATTTCATGAGCATATTTGTAACGTTAATAATTACTTGACACACGTTGATAACATACCCTCGCTAAACAATACATTGTAAGCCAATAAACGTGTATTCATCAATATGTATCAACAAATCAACTATTTAAATGTTACAAGTAATCAGTATAATCTCCCTATAATCACTGTGCAGCTTACATGTATAATATCATTCTAGTATCTCTTTGTATCCAAAAAATTGATATTTCCCATACCAACATTATTACATCAACAGTGTTGAACCTAACAAATACTGGGTATTTTACAGCTATGTACATATCATAAGTATATTTGTAATATGAATAAAATGATACATTTTGCAACCTACTTAATTATCACATTATTCAATTTATACTTCTTGGATACATATAGATCAACATGTCACATACCAACAAAACAAAAAAACAAATTGAATGTTATAAATACTTAGTATAGTGCAGCAATGTACAGGTTGTGAGTGTGAGTGGGATGATAAGACTGTAACTTTTTTCATTATTCTAGCATATCTTCTATCAAACTAGATAAGAAGACTATGCAACCTATGAAATATACTGGTTGTGTACATTATATCAACATGTCATATATCCAAATGACAAATCAACAAATTCAATCATACAAACACTCAGTATAACGTAGTCTTTTGCTGAGGCTATTCGTAATACATATTCTTGCATGGTAGATTACAATGCCATGCAATATGAAGCATATTATGTTTAAGGTTTGTTAAAAATATTGACAAGACAAAAGGTGTATCAATCAATCGGTGCTCAGTAGTAGGATTGGTGGAAAGTGTTTTTGCTGCCATTTTGTTTTCTCTACAATCGTCAAAAAAGGTATATCTGGTTTACTCATGACCATTAAACACATTTGACTTGATTTCTCTAGCTGTAAACACTTTCAATAAATGTGAAATTTTCGAACTAGTGTAATGCAGCTATGTGCATGCACCTATAAATGAGAGTGTATAGTGTACATGTTGTCTTTTGGAGCCATAAGGGCAGTAACTTAGTACATACTCAGATTTTACTCCCTTCTGGCTCTAAACGGATGATATGTATTTATTCTCTCAATTTATCCTTCATTGTTGTTAGATATGGTCAATAATAATTACATAAAATAGAAATCTCTTAATACCAACAATTCTTACTAGTACTCCTCATAATGCAGCTATTTACATAAATATGTTATCTGCATAAGCATATATGATGTGAATAGTTTATTGATAGATAGAAAGACTCTGCAACTTTTTTCTTTAATTAGATAACATTTTTCTAAATCCCAATTCTCAGTTAATAGGTGACAGTTCATATGACAATGTCATAATGTGTCTGTTCGACTAAAAGGGATGTAATATGTGGTGTTCCTCAAGGATCAGTTCTAGGGCCCCTTTTGTTTTTAATTTATATAAATGATATTAAACAATCTTCAAATGTATTAAATTGTACACTCTTTGCAGATGATACTTCAGTTATCACATCACATAGTAGTGTATTTACTTTAGTTGATATTATGAATAATGAATTGATAAAATTGGATAATTGGTTTAAATGTAATAAATTATTTCTCAATTATGATAAAACAAATTATGTAATATTTCATTCTCGAAATCGGAAGATCCCTAGTGATTTATTGCCTATACAAATTAATGTAAATATTATAACAAGGAAAGAATGTGTTCAGTTTCTTGGTATTATAATTGATGAATCACTTAAAGGTAATACAAAGTTTTGGGAAATTTTGAAAATTGGGTGGATAGTGAATCTTTACAATTTTGATATATTTGGATGCCCCTGTGGATGTATTATAAGCACTAAAAAAATTAGCCCCTAAAACACTTCTGTTTTCGAGAAAAATTGAATATAAAAATTTACCGGTGCTCCCGGTAAATTTTGATAAATTTTCAAATAGCGCCTATGGCCGTACACTCGTAGCTGCGACCATGAAAATCTCAGAATATGTAGTTGGGATATATAATTTCCAAACGGGAATAGCTAATCGGTCGATTTCAGTCAAGAAACATTGTTTCATTGCTAAATTAATATCTTGACCTTGAGAGGGAGCTATACAACATAAAGAGTTTATTATTTATAATTGCATAACTTTAGACTCGATTTCAACCGCGACAACGATCAATGTATATTGTAGGAATGCATATGCTTCCAATATGTTAATTTGAACCAAATTCATGACCCCATACCAAAACTTTGTAATACCTTTAATTGGAAACCTCATATTGATTGCATTTCGTTGAAATTATCTCGAAGTATTGGAGTTTTGTCAAAGCTAAAGCATGTTTTACCATCAAATATTTTGCTAATGTTGTATAATAGTATGATTTTTCCACATGTAAATTATTGTAATATTATTTGGGGAAATACGTATGCATCATATATAGATAAGATTTATTTGTTACAGAAACGAGCCGTGCGTATTATTACTAAATCTGATTATTTAGCCCCATCACGGCTACTTTTTGTTAAAACACACGTAGTCCCAATTTTTGAATTGATTCAATTTAATACTCGCATATATATGTTTAAATTTCAAAATCGCCTATTGCCAGAAATTCCTAATATAAACTTTGTTATTAATAGTGATATTCACTCGTATTCTACTCGTCAGAAAAATGATTAACATTTATTTAAAGTTCGTACGACAAATGCACAAAATTCTTTCGATTTAAATGGCATTAAGGAATGGAATAATTTGAGTAATGATATTAAGGAAAGTACAACTCTATCTCGATTTAAAGTACGATGTTCACAGTTATTATATAATGATTTTTGTAAACAAGTTTGAGCAGAGGAGGATATTTTGAATGTATGTGTGTATGTATATGTGTGAGCGTGCATGTGTGTTTGTATCATGTTATTTTAAAGTTTTTAAACTGTATAATTTCTGTGTAGTTTGGTTTTCTTTTTAAGGCCCCACCACAAGCAATTTGCTTCTAAGGGTGTCCTTTACCGTATTATGTTTACTATGTTACTCATTTGTATATACACTGTTGGTCATAATGGTGGAATATTTATTTTTACCCCAGTTTAGGGAAGGATTTAAAAAAATTATTTATTTCTAATAGATCTAGATAATGGCATACATTCTCAGATTTTATTGAATATTAATTTGCGAGTGTTTGTTTTGCGTGACTGCTAAATGATATGTGTGCTACTATGCTAATTAGCTAGGGAACCTACGTCCTTAAATCATAATTGACAGTAATGAGGATTAATGCCATAAAAAGGGCACTAATATAGCTGATCGACACGATTTTTATCCTGGGGCCTCACAGTAACGAGGCCATTGCTTAGCCCCTGAATCATGACTGTACGCAGTTTTTGCTAGGGTACGCGGCCCCTTCCACAAATCCCCCAAAACGAAGAAAATGCAATAAATTGTCAAAAATTCATTGTATTTCCCCCCGGCCCCCAACAGGCAAAAATCTTCTGTGTGGCCATGCCTTGAACCATAATGCATGGCCCTACAGAGGAATTTTTCCTGTTGGGGGCCGGGGGGAAATGCAAAGAATTTTTGACAATTTATTGCATTTTCTTCGTTTTGGGGGATTTGTGGAAGGGGCCGCGTACCCTAGCAAACACTGCGTACAGTCATGATTCAGGGGCTAAGCAATGGCCTCGTTACTGTGAGGCCCCAAGATAAAAATCGTGTCGATTAGCGATATATTAGTGCCCTTTTGTGAGGAATTAATCCTCATTACTGTCAATTATGATTTAAGGACGTAGGTTCCCTGGCTGATTAGCATAGTAGCACACATATCATTTAGCAGTCACGCAAAGCAAACACTCGCAAATTAATATTCAATAAAATCTGAGAATGTATGCCATTATCTAGATCTATTAGAAATAAATAATTTTTTTAAATCCTTCCCTAAACTGGGGTAAACATAAATATTCCACCATTATGACCAACAGTGTACATGTTTCATTTTATGGTTAAATAACAATTTACTTACAAAAAAACTTTACTATAATGAAAAAGAAGGCTATTAAAAGAGGGATCTCCTGTGTGGACTGCTCTTTATAATAGCAAAAAACTTGAGAGAGTCAGAACTTTTCATTTTCTCGACTTAGCTAAATCAACATGTAACAGAAGAAAATGAAAAATGTCTAAATTTGAATCTTCTTTTATTTTGGAATAATGCACTAATTAACATATGTCACGTAATTAGTTTCTTGACAGATAAGAAAACTCTGCATCGTATTGCATTGATAGTATTTCAATAACAGTGGTATATTTATTCCTAAAATCAGTATGATTTGAATGCCATTTTCTCTTGCACTTTGTATTCTATCATCATTCATTGCATAAACCTGGCTTGAACATGGTTGTGGTTATTACAATTGTAATTATGCAATTCAATACTTTCTTTGAAGAAAAGAAATGATTACTATGATTTACTTATTCATGTGACAATTTTTGATCCCATGTATTACATAATCATTGCTAATCTGTGTTATATGTTATAAACCACATGTAGAGATCTACATGTAATTATTGGGATGCTAGTGAAGATAGCCATATCATATGTTTATGTACATACATGTGTATACGTAGTGGACATGGACAGTTGTAATCAAACAGGATTTTATTTAGAGGGTGAATCTGTTTTTTAATACGAGCATGTTGTTTCCATCGCTAGCAATCAGTTTCCCTGATGACGTCATCATCACGCGAGATGATAGAAGGTGACTATCGTTCAGTGAGCCCAGTCTAGTTAACATAGGGAATGCTGCTACTCTTCTCTCCTTCATATCACCCCCACTCATCACCTGATCAATCACACACGTCTTCCTCTCATCATCTGATGTCACGACGTAGAGGTCGTCTGTCATAGGATCGATGCAGACATTCAGGATTTCATTACTGTGGGTGATTTCCCTTTGAGCACCCTGTCTGTCGATGATGAACACTATGTGATCTGCTGTTGCGGGTTGAGCGATGATAGGACCTGATGATAGTACACCACGCATCTTTATATTCTGTTTACATGTGATTGTATTCATGATCTTACCATCAGCCGGATTGATGACGTATATCTTAGACTGATCCCACTCAGCAGCGATGATCATCCCATCCTGGTCAACAGCTACATCCACCCCTGCGTCATCAAGCGTTGTTTTTATCGGTATGGTGACGTCATTGATGTGCTTCCATTGTCTGTCATACACACTGATGCATCCAGTCAAACTGTCCCCTACATACTCTTCAATTAATTTACCGCATACTACCTTGCCATCATTCAGCAATGCACAGGAGTAAACACATGAATCTAAACCGGTTATCACTCTCTGACTATGTTTAGTGTTTATGTCTAACATGAATGTATGCAGGCTACCATAATAATCTGAGATGATCACATTGCATTCATCTATGCATCCTACAAAGATCGGGCACCTGATTTTATCACTGACATTGATTGTATCAATGAGCTTCCACTCCCCATCATACCCATCAATCCTCCCATCATACTTCTTTCTCCCACCACCCTTCACAAACCTCACACCCGATATGGTACCAGTGACTTGTTTCACCTCATCCTGATTCAGTGGCTTCTTCATTTCTTCACCCACTGATATTATCACATGATGCCCATCTTTGACGATATTTTTATCATCTTCAAGAACTGTGTCAAGTGTCTGTATTGTATTATCTATGGTTTTTGTGTCATCCTGCCATGATTTCTCAAACTCACCAATCTTTCTTTCTTTCTCTTCAGCGATGTTCTTAATGTCTGTTTGAAGACCATGCTGTTTATTGTCGATGGGTTCTCGTCTTTTCTCTGCATTTTTACGGTTTTTTTCAAGTCGGATCTCTCTCTCCTCATCATTCTTTCCAATCTCGCTATTAAGCTTTTGAATCTCCTCTTGAAGTTTCTGATTCTTCTCATCAGTCTCATGGTTGATTTTTGCAGCATCCTCCTTCTCTTTGTCTTTGTATGTTTGGATCGCCTCATTGATTACCGTCTCAACTTCATCTTTCAAAGCTTGTAAATGGGTGTCGGTGTCTTTCCTACACTGTTGAATTTGATCTCCATAGGCTAGACAAAGCTTTAATTTGTCCTTTGCCTTTTCTTTCAGTGTGGTTAGACTCGCTTTACTTTCCATGATGGCGCCCTCGATATCCTGTCGCACGCAAGACTGCTCATGATGATCTATATGTGCGCATGAATAACACAGTGGTACACCATGTGTTGTACAATACAATTTGATTTCTTCATCATGCTTCACACAATACAGATTGGACCCACCCTTTCTTGCTTTTCCGATGCATCCCCCTTTGGAGGCGCAGTCATGGCAGAGCTTCTTTTTCTCCTTCACGTAGTACGTCACATATGTGATTGCCTCACAGTTCTCTCCTTCACAGATGTCTTCTGCAGAACTGAAATTAGTCGCCATCCTGACCCAACTATTGACCTGTAGAAAGAACAATTATCAAAAGAGAGGGAGAAAGAGAGATAGAGAGAGATAGATGGGGAGCAAGAGGAGTGGGGGAGGGGTAGAAGGGAAAGACAGAGAGTGAAGGAAGGGAGAGAGAAGGATGGAGGAAAGAGAGCGAGGAAAAGAAGGACCGAGCGAGAGGAAGAGAATATAATTGATTTAATACAATGCCCTACATTAGAAAGATTTACTTATTAACATTTAAAATCAGATAAATATTAATCGGTGGCAACGTATTTCCTTTTGCGAAATTGCTTTGGAATCACTTTATAAAGGTCATTTCACTGTTTTTCGCATTCATTCATACAAACAATTGTATGATTTTAAATCTGCAACAACTATTAATAATGAAATTAAAATGAAAATAATTGTTTATTTCAGTCTAATTGTGCATAATGTAACCATATTACACCAAAAGAAAATGTATTTTCTACAATATTATCTTGACTAGAAAAATGAATTCAAATATCTATTGATATATTTTGCATACAATATTACAATGAACAAGTAATGAGAGTTCATGCGAAATTGACATGTTGATCATATTGTTTTAATACGTAAGTATAGGAATGTGTGCGCTATAATAGGGCAGTCTCTTTCTGAAGTGATGTTAAAAGGTTGGTGGGGTGCACCAGTGTCATGAAAGGAATTTTTTCCAGACGAGAAGGGAAATGTACTACTCAAGGAAATGTACTTCTCAAAGGAAATGTACTACTCTAAGGTCAGTTAGAGGTAGCCAAGCCTAGGATGCATTATTGCATACATTTGCATTTAAGACACACAGTATATGGGTTTTTTGTTATGCATGACTTTGGGTTGGCTATTGAATGTAAATAGAAATATAAATAAATTGCATACCTAGGAGGTTTCGAATGTTAACCCTAATAAGGCCGGTGGGGGGGGGGGGGAGGGGGCATTATGTCCCCCTCCACGATTTTTCCGATTGCTCGGGAACGCATATGGATGGCGCCCCGCCGCTCGCTGACTTTTTTCTTTAACAAAAAAGAAGAAGGAAAACCGGACCTACAGTTACAAGGTCACGTGACCTTTTGTCTTTGCATGCCAGCCCGAAAATCGCTCATACAAAACATATGGAAATGTCATTTTTTAAATAGATTAAACATTGGTCATTGGGTCTTGTTTAAAGTTTAGGTGGCTGTTTTGGGAGTCAAAATAGTTGAATTGCAGTAAGAAATGAAATAAAACATTAAAACAAAAAAAATACATGAGTTAAAAAAACAATGAAATACATAAGTAAATTGTCAAAACAAGAGATAACGTAAGGAATAAGCTGGCTCTTCCAAATTTTGTTATCGTATTTTTATTCCAAATGGTCTAATGAATATATGTAGTGAACAAGAATGCTTAAATATGAATAATATATGATTTATGGGTAAAAATTTGATTTTTATGACTTATTTGCAAAAATTACCATGAATATGGAAAAAAGTGAATTTTTCCAAAAATTGAAATCATGATATTATTCTATACACTTCACTTGACATGCATGCAAATTTTCGCGGAGATCGGCCGCTTCACAGATAAGATAAGATCAGATCAGATAAATAACTTGATAAAATTTCTAAAGGTGTGCCCCTAATACTGTAATATTTCAATTTTTGCGTATCAGGACAACTACCCCCGAGGACAATTACCCCGCCCCCCGAGGACAACTACCCCAGTTGACAATTACCCCCCGAGGACAATACCCCCCCCCCCCCGAGGACAACTACCCCCGAGGACAACTACCCCCCGAGGACTACTACTTCCCGAGAACAATTACCCCACAATGACAACTACCCCCGAGGACAACTACCCCCCGAGGACAACTACCCCCCGAGGACAATTACCCCCCGAGGACAATTAACCCCCGAGGACAACTACCCCCGATGACAATTACCCCCCCGAGGACAATTACCCCCGAAGACAATTACCCCACAATGACAATTACCCCCCGAGGACAATACCCCCCAAGGACAACTATCCCCGAGGACAACTACCCCCCGAGGACAACTACTCCCCGAGGACAATTACCCCCCCCCCCCCCCGAGGACAATACCCCCCGAGGACAACTACCCCCCGAGGACAACTACTCCCCGAGGACAATTACCCCACAATGACAACTATCCCCGAGGAAAACTACCCCCCGAGGACAACTACCCCCCCGAGGACAATTACCCCCCGAGTACAACTACTCCCGATGACAATTACCCCCCCCCCGAGGACAATACCCCCCGAGGACAACTACCCCCCGAGGACAACTACTCCCCGAGGACAATTACCCCACAATGACAACTATCCCCGAGGACAACTACCCCCCGAGGACAACTACCCCACGAGGACAATTACCCCCCGAGGACAACTACCCCCGAGGACAATTACCCCCCGAGGACAATTACCCCACAATGACAATTACCCTCGAGGACAACTATCCCCCCAAGAAGTACCCCCGAGGACAACTACCCCTCCCCCTCCGAGGTCAACCCCCCCAGGACAATAACCCCAGAAGGACAACTACCCCCAATGACAATCACCCCGAGGAATTGATAACACTGTGACGTATAATGCAAGCTTCTCTCCAAATTGCTATTTACAGAAAATTTCATGAACCTTAATTTTCTTTGTTATTTATAAAGTTCATTTCAGTCTTTTCAAATTATTCATTCGATATGGGGGGGGGGGGCGGAGGTTGCCCAATTCCCCTGTAGATTTGCTACCGAGTAAAAAAAAAGAAATTACATTTCTTAGATATTGAACAATACACTGCGCGCAGATGAGTACGCGTTAGAGCCAACAATGACACAACAAAGAAATTAGGATGTAAGATTTCCTTTATGCACCCTCTGTAACTTTCAGCTGATCGTGTATTTGTCTTTGTATGTACAATGGGCCCTCATCCATGATCCAAAATTAAGGTTTTCTTCACGTTATCTATTTATCTTTGTTGTCATGCTGAAGTATAATATGTTTTCTTGCTCTCTGGTAATTCATCTCATTTGATTTTGTAACTCCAGCACAGCGTTTTTCAACCGGGGTGCCGCAAGAGAATGATTTAGAAAACGTTGATTTTGTAATAAAACAAAATCAAA
>JAVYIG010014216.1:0-42819 GCA_035222895.1 Strongylocentrotus droebachiensis
CGTTTCAAGCGTTTGAACTGGCTGTGTGAATGGTGTTGCAAGCGATGATTCGAACGCTACCAGTGGCACTACCGTGTACCACTACCCCCGCACCCCACTCCACTAGCGCTGGCGCCTCGGGCTGGGAGCGCGAGCGGGCTTGGCGCTGGCTGGGCTTTGTACCTGTAAATAATGTACTTGGTACTTGTTACTTGGTTGGGTAATCCCTTTAGGCAGCTCACTAAGGAAGCTATACTGGGATGGTAGGTGAGGCGAGTAACTGCAAGGTGTGTGGTGTGGACAAAGCACTTGTCAATTTACAGTAAAATATGCTACCTAGTGACTAATGAGTAAGTCCACACATGACATAGGAGCATCACTATCCTGGCTGTGTAGTAAAAGCTGTGCTTTTGATTCTCAACATTTCAAACACCACTGTACAAAACTCAACTGATTTCACTCAAAATCGGTACTTTAGTGACAATTGATGACACCTAAATAGATCTAGCAGTAAAATACATCTTTTTCAACTTACTGATGTTAAAAAGAATTTATAATTTAAAAATTAAAATTGCAAGTCGAGTGTCAAACTTTGCTTACAGCTGCATCGACATGATTGTGTACAGTCTATGCGATATTGTGTGGTGTGTGTATTGTGTATAGACTTCTAGGTCCCTGCCTCACAGCATGTATGCAGTGCTAGAGGTCAATACGCATTTAGCATTGACTCTCTATGCTTTGCTGGAGTGAGTAAGTCCACAATATTTCCGGGTCAACCTACCAAAACATAGCCAAATGGCCAATCAGAGCACTCGTTTCGTGGGAGTTCGTTATTCAAGACTCGTACGTAGCTACGGTAGCTATTGGACGTTCGAAAAGAAAAAATGAATATTCATCAACTAAAACCAAGACGGATAATGTTGACGACGAGACTTTCTCGGATTAATCATAAATTTAGGATCTAAATGAGCAAGCTATCGTAAGTCAAATAAGCTATATATATGTTATTTTTATTTTTTATTATAATTGCAGCAGTTATGAGGATGTAAAGAGTGAAAATCTCGTTGCATGTCTCATTCATCGCGGTCCAGTCGAACCGAACCATCTGTTCCGTACAGTCCCGTACAGTCCCGATAGGCCATACTTCAGTCTCTATAATCGGAGGTCTAGTGGAGCCAGACGTAGTCTCAGTGGAACAAACGACGATTAGAGAGACTGAAGTTTTCGGTCTAGTCCAGTGCAAGTAAAAACCTAGAGTAGACCAAATTATCTGTCTCTTTCGTTCGTTAGTCGCTGATTTGGGTAGGGTCAGCTCCTCTCTTTAGAGACAGAAATGGTCTATACCGGGTAACGTGAAGGTTAGGTGGGCAAATCAGTGCACCAAACTTGCAAAACTTATCCCCGAATTACTCCTTATACATGTACTTAGTCCAAAATTATAGATCTAGGCTTAACTACATGTACTGCGTATCCACCCAGAGACGCCCAAGTTCAAAGATGCGTGACATTTTCATGATTCGGCGCACGAGTGCGCGTGCGAGGGTATAACACACGTACATGTATAAGGTATAGCGTTTTTTCAAAATCTAGCGCGCGCATCGTGCGTAAGAGCATTTTTCAGACCCTCGAAATGCGTGATGTCACGCCTAATGCGTGATACTTGGTAGCTCTGTCCACCTACCAACTTGACTGAAATAATCTGTTTAATGGTCCATTTTTAGGAAATTATGGGTCAAAATCGACAACCATGATAAAAATCTTGCAGCCGTAGTTTAAACTCTCGCTGCGCATGACGTCATCTAAATCTCATCCCTTCTAGTCTACGCCGAAGGTAAAATGATTACCGTATTTGCCGGCGATAAGGGCCGCAGCGCCGTATAGGTCGCACCCCCGATTTTGACATTTAAAAAAAAAAACTTCAGCCAAAGTCGGGATTCGATCTCTTGCGTACAAATGTTGATGTGACTAAAATCACCGCCTTAAACCGCGCGGCCATCACGCACGGATACCATACACTGCAGTTTTCTGTGATGTTGTCATTGAAATGGATTGAAAATGGCGACTTCGCGTGGATGCTTCGCGGCAGCGGAGCTCCGTTAAACGGGCCCTTTTACTTTTGCAATGCATTGGCACAAACTTAGATCAAAAACTATCGGCAGATGTTGTTTTTGGAAGTTTATTTTCGTCTTTATGTCAACAATGCAAGATAAAATTGTCGGTAAGATGTGTGGAAATGTATAGTTATTGTACCGTTCGTAGATCTAGTCCCGTATGTACAAATTCGTGCGGGTCTTGACTTTTTTTTTTTTTTTTTTTTTTTTTTTTTTACTCTTTCGCCGCATAGGCCGCACCCCGACTTTTTGATATTTTTTCTTCCAAAAATACTGCGGCCTTTACGCCGGCAAATACGGTATGAAGGAAAAACTGTGCACAAGCTACGAGTTCGTAAGGACATTTTAGAGGATCTGGATGAGAAACGAGGAATCAATTTTTACTTGGCCTTTGAAAAGAATGGTCAGATTATTACCTGAAATTGATCTCCAGCTAATGAAGAGCACAAATTCTCAGTGAATCTACATGTATCTTCTAGCGTTATGGCTGCTGTTAACACAACAATGATATTTGACGTCTACTATTGAGCTGTGACAGGGCAACAATGTCTGCTATTCAGATATCCATAAATTTTGTTGATGAATGATGATGTGGGATCATGATGTCTCATTGTTTCTACAGTTCTATAAGTGCCCTGTGGTTGATGATATCGAAGTGGATGAGGAATGTATAATGCGTGTTTTGATGATGAATGTTGAAATATTAATTCATTTGTTTTCCTATTAAAATAATTCAGTTTTTTTTCATTTTGTTAATATATCTATTTTGTACATTCTATGTTTATAATATTATTGTATACAGTCAAACCTGTCTATAGTGACCGCCCAAGGGAAACACAAAAAGTGGCCTTTGTAGACAGGTTCCTTAAGTACATGTTTTAATTAAGGGAAACAAAAAATGTGGTCCTTGTAGACAGGTGGTCACTAAAGCAGGTTTGACTTTATATTGTATTATTTTAGTTTTAAACTGACCCCTGCAGCCTGTGCTGCCGGTCAGTTTGTATAGACCAATAAATAGATAATTATTATTGAATAAATCATTAATAAATTAATGTTGACCTTGGACTCTACTGCCTCAAGATGAAAAAATTGTGCAGTCCGAGCTGGCTTTTAATATAAAAAAGTTGTTGAGTTAAGTTTGTGCTGGATATAGTGTAGGAATTATTTACAACCTCACATGGTCTACAATGTACATGTACATTATGTACATTTAACATTTTGGAATTTCATTGTAATTTTGTTGATTTTTGGTGCTGAAATGTACACATTTTTCTTTAAATACTCCTCAAACAATAATGATTTTATACATCTCTCCGTTTGTATGTTGTAGGCCGTATCTTTGACCGCAAGGGCCTCTCTAGGGGACCGTATTGCTGGAAAAGAAGAGGATGCATTGTCATTATCACACTAATAAACTTCATCTATTTTTCTTTCATGCAGGTCGGTACAGATGCGTCTTTATACCTTAAGCAAGAGGCAGTTTGTCTTAGTCTTCATCTGTTTTTTCATGGCTTTCGGCATCTCGTTATTAATTGGAATAGCAGGTAAGAAGTTTGAGCAATCCATTTGCCTTTTCCAACTCAGTTTGAGCAATCCATTTGCCTTTCCAAGACAACCATCAAGTGTTGGATTTTGAATTGTTTTTGTATTTACATGCATAGTAACAGTTTATACCCGGTAATGAAACACTGACTATTTCATAAAGCAATGTAAAACGAAAATGTCAACAAGTTGTAGAATGTTTTCAGCTTGGCTTAAAGTAGTACAAAAACAAATCTTGTTTATCCGGCGTACGAAACATTGTGATCTTTTGATCCCTTGTTGAATGCGAGACAAACGAATGTCACTAGCGTTATTATTTATGATAAGTTTCTAAGTGTTCACATTCTTTGATGCAACTTGCAATATAGTGACTTAAAGGGGTTCTAATAATCGCATGTTTAGGATTACTTTTCTCTGTCAATTCTACGATTGTGGGTTCACTTATATGCTATTCATTGAAACTTTCAAACACTTCCAGGTAGCAATCCCTCCAATATTTGTGGTTTGATAGTTAAAACGTCACTTAAATATATTTTCTTGTTCGAAGCATGCATTTCAAACAGTGCAAACCTTATTACGTACCTTGTAGGTTCCTTTCTATCTCTCTCTCTCTCTCTCCCCCTCTCTCCCTCTCTCCCTCTCTCTCTCTCTCCCTCTCTTTCTGCCTTTCTGTTTGTCCAAATTTAGAAAGCAATCATATATATTGACCAACATGACCTTTCCGGAGACCATAACATATATTTTTCTTATTTGGTTAGTACCTCAAGTAAATACACAGTGGAGACACAAAATTGTGTTTCCAAAGAGCTTCCAAACATCCGCAGGAAGTCAATTTATTCAATGCTGTATTTGCTACAAGCGATCAGCAGAAAAATGAGTAAATACTTACTATTAGCTTTGAAAGATGAACCCATTTCATTTCCTAAATGGCTAAAGGCAAAATTGACCATTTGGGAAATATTTTCACATTGAAATGAGTCCCGGTAGTATGTTGTCAAATATTTTGAAATTGTTGGCCTGTATTCTAATAAAATGTAAACCTGATGCTGGATTTTAGTTTTTGTTGTGAAAAAAAAAAATCAGGTTTGAACAGTTAGTCTAGGGTCTAAGTTATCCTTTCATTGAACATGAATTCACTGAACTTGGAGTATTAGAATATGGACCTTTATGTTTGTTTTAATAGATGATTCAGTGAATTTACTACGTTCCAAATCTAGTCAAACCACCAAATATTTCCCATTTTATGCAAAGTTTCTAATTTTGTTATCTTCTGTTTCCATATTTTGCTCCCCAGGTCCTAATATACAAGCTTATGAACTGCAGAAACAGGTTGAAAATTTACCAGTAAGTTGGAATCACTTGATTATTTTCATGTTGTGTTTGTCATTCTGTAATTGAAATAGGGTTTATGAATACATGTATCAACATGAAAATAGGGTTCTTAATGCTGAAAATGGAAAACAAGTTTGTAATGCTTAAATGGAAAATAAGAAACTCTCTCTTGTGTTCAGAATTATGAATCCTCCAACTATTGAACCTTCGGAATCATGAATATACAGATTATGTACATGTACATGTACAATGTACATTGAGGCTCAGATAATCATTGCTTTTATGGCTTTCTGTGGAATAAAAAAACCCATTTTACAGGGTTTTCTTGTGTTTGAAACGCTGCACTTTTGAACTTTAGGAATAGCACCTTTGGAATAACGATCATGTCCCACACCTTGTGCCCCTGCGTAGAGGGCCTGTTTAAGTGTCTTGACATTTTCAAGTGGCAAAGCAGAAGGGATGCCTGAAACATAAGTACTCTACTACATACAATCTTTGGTATAAATATCGTGCATTAAGCAGTTTCCTTGCCCACTTTAGCCTGCTTTTCATAAATGCATACATGTAATGTGACCCAAATACATGTACATGTAAAGTTGTATATACCTACATGGTCCTTGTATCAGAATTTGGGAGCCACAAGCCTGATTTTCGTAAATGGGTAATTCCATAAATTAGGTACAGTACCCACTTTGTGACATTTTTGGTGTCCCACTTAAGCGTTGGTCACATCCCACCGTGCGTGTTTTTAGTCCGTACGGTTTTTGGGGAGGCCACGGCCGCCACGTTTTCTGAAAACGTAGGGAGGGAGTGGCAAAGGCAGGGAGGGAGTACCGGCAAAGCACGTCACACGCACGGTGTAAGTACGTGGCCCGCACGCCACGCCTGGCCTAGAGCGGTTGCGTGCATCGTACGTTGCGCACGTGGTAAGTGCGTTGTACGTGCTTACAACGTGCTTACTACGTGCTTACAACGTACGGTCTCCGTGCGGTTGCCACGTTATCTTACGGAGGCCGTACTTACACGTACTTAAGTGATCCTGCTCACGTACGGTGTCCTTACTCACTCGCACGTTGTAAGTGCGTGCACGTACGAAGAACTTGGTGAGTCGGGGTATGTCGAATTATATAGGACGACATTCCCATTTTCTCTAGAAGTCCCAGCTGCTGCTGCCTCCTAAAGATGCTGCCCATTCCACCGCAGAGACTCCGGGTTTTGATGCTGCAAGAACACCTTCAAGTGGCAGCGCATGAGCACGACGTGGTATTACTTGCCTTGATACGGGAGAGAGAGAGGCAACAGAGATGCCGACGCAGGAAATGGTGGGTTCGCCCATGGATCGAGAGGAGGAGGCAGTACGAAACGTTGTTCCAAGAGCTAGAGCGTGAATCGCGGGGGGACTATGTCGGATACATCCGAATGGACCCCAATCTCTTCGCCGAGCTCCTACTCCGAGTGACCCCTCGAATCACCAAGTGCCCAAGGTGTGTGTCTTCATTTCTGCCATAACAAATTCTTGGTTTTGCTTGTATTTGCTTTAAAATTTACGACTTCCGGGTGGCACACAACAGCATATCCACGTTCGTGCCGGAGGTCTGCACCGCCATCTACAAGGAACATAAGGAGGAGATGTTCAACATGCCCTCCACACAGGATGAGTGGAAAGCCGTCGCCAGCCAGTTTTGGAACGCGATGGAACTTTCACCACTGTTATGGGGCGATCGATGGGAAACATATCGCCATCAAGAAGCCCAATAAAAGTGGATTGCTCTATTACAATTATAAGCGCTTCTGTTCTGTGGTGCTCCTGGCAATCGTGGATGCTAACTATTCCTTCTTGTGGTGCAAGGTGGGGGCAAACGGCTCTTCCTCAGACGCACGCGTGTTCAACGAGTCCACCCTCCGGGGGGGGGGGGGGGGCACTGGAGGACAACACCATTGGATTCCCAGCACTTGATCCACTTCCAGGCGACGACCGGAACTTTCCCTACTTCATCGTAGGCGATGATGCTTTTCCCCTGCGAAAGTGGCTCTTGAAGCCATACAGTCGCCGTGCCATGGCCCACAAAGAGAGAGTGATGAACTATCGGACCTCTCGGGCCCGTCGGGTGGTGGAGAACGGCTTCGGGATATTGGCTCACCGGTGGCGGTGCCTACTCACCACCCTGCTGTTGGAGCCTGACAGGGTGATTCGCGTTGTGTTGGGCTGCCTCACCCTTCACAATTGGCTGCGAAAGCGCCGGCCCGGACTACAGGACCTTAATTTGGACCACGAGGATGAGGATGGCAACGTGGTCCCCGGGGCCTGGAGGGAGGATGTGCAGATGACCGAACCCAACCAGATGGTCGGCCAACGGGCCTCAAGGGAAGGGAAAACCCTGGGAAACTTATCGAAGAAGACCGGATTGACCGAGAAGAACTCAACCAGGCGCTCCTCCTGTTTCGCCGAGAACTAGCAGTTGGCCTTTTCCTTTGTCACACCCTTTTCATGTGACCCCTTCTCCGATCCACCAGCAGCACCCTCCTCATGATCAGACGCTTTGGCGTCACCATCTGACTCTTTTTCGCTCCTCCTCTCCTCTTCCTCTCTGGCCCTCTCATCTTCCGCGGCCCGTTTCTGTTGGGCCTCTCTGGCCTTCTTATCCGCTGCCTTTTGAGCTGCAGATGCAGCTGACCCCTTATTCTGTGTCTTCTTCGGCGCCATCTTGGAGACGAAATGTTGGCACTCTTCCGTCGGCTCGGCTTTTGTATACTGCATAAATCAGTGCGCACAACGTGCGTTGTAAGTGCGGAGCACGTGCTTACTCGGTACGGTCCACGTGAGTTCTGCGTGCTCATTAGAAAGTTGAACTGGGGAAGTGGCGAGTAAGCACGGACCACGCGCTTATCACGTGCGCAGCACGCACGTGCTAAGTGCGCCTTCCGTAGAGCAAGTGATCGTGGGAAACAAATTTAAAAACGCACGGAGTCAGTGCGTTGTGCGCTCGTTGGCAGTACCGGGCACGCACGTCACGCGCACTGGGGGTTAATCGGTAGCCCGAACGCAGCGAAAGTTCCTCGTGCACTAAAAGTGCTACGGTGTGTCTGCGTGCTCCCAAATCCGTACGGAGGCGGTACTCACCACGTACCAATACCCACATTTTGCCCACGTTTTTGCACGTAGACAGCACGCACTTGCAAGTACGGCGGGATGTGACCAACGCATTACTGTAAGGAACCCACACGTATTTGTGGCTCTGAGTAAAGACTTTAATATTGAAGTGAGATTTCAAAGTGATTTCCAAGCATAATATTGCATCCTCATACATGTACATACAGACATGTACAGGAGAATCACTTAACAATCTCACTCCACTATTTAAGTCTTTCATCTCTAATAGAAGGCTTATTTGCCTTTAAAAAAAAAAACGTTTACAATTATTTACCGGTATATTCCTTTTGGGGATGGGGGGGGGGGGGGAGTTCCCATCACCATAAATAATTCATAAAATCTACTGAGGGATGTTCATGCCCATGAGAGGAATTTTAATTTTCTTTTAAAAAATAGGCAATACTGACAGTTATCCAGGCAAATTAGTCATTTCGTCCCTATTTTCACGAAGTGACGGTAGTGAATAAAATCGCATACAATTTGCGTGCAGATTTTCCTCACTACCGTCACTTCATGAAAATTGGAACGATTTGTTGAAATTTATTCTGTGAACATAACTGTATTCTTTATTGTCCTGTTTCTTAATTTCAATGAAATACATAAACATGTACAGACAGTGTATATGTAGGTTTATATTACTTTTATCTTCCTGCAAAACACACTAATGCCATAATATTCTTATGTAAACAATCTCAGTTAATTGGCCAAAGTGTATACATGTACATGTATACATGTCACAGAATAGGATTTTGTGTGGAGGCGACATTGTTAGAGATTTTAATACCTAGGGAATGAAAGCAAATATACACATTTGTATGCTGACATTTAGAATTTGAAGTGCCTTTAGGGGGCTCATTTATCTTGAGAGGGTCAGTGATGCATTGTAGACCGGGAGGAAGTCCTTACATGCAATATGAATGAGGTAATTTTTACTTGCGTCAGGGCTAGACCTGTGAAACAATTCCTTTTCCAAGGTTTGCCATTGATGTGTCAGAGGGCTCTTACCAAAACCTCTAATTTTGATTGCCAGCTTGGCAACTGAGTTGATTTATTAGTTGTAGGTTGCCAAAATCAACTTATGGTAGTCTTTTACAATTAGTTACACTGTATGCATGGCATGAAAACAATCAAATTACAATTACTATTATTTCTTTTTTAGTGGGACTTTTCCCGTAGGTTGCCTAGGGGATTTTGCTTGTCAATGACCGTCATGGGGCAACTACAAATGTTATGCCCTGTTGGGTCATATACTGTAAATAGCCTTTGTCTTACTGTTTGTTTATGTTTCTAATTTTGCCAAGAAAGAGTAACCTTTCTCTTAAAAAGTGTTTTAAGTGTCAAATCTATGAATCAGTCGTTATTTATAGTATTCTGACATTTAGAATTTGAAGTGCCTGTGGGAGCTCATCCATTTTGAGAGGTTTGAAGATGCATGATTTTTTATTTTACCAAGAAAGAGTAACTTATCTCTTGAAAGTGTTCATTCTCACACACTCACTAAATATAGCCAAATCTATGAATCAGTTGTTATAATATTCTGACATTTGGAATTTGAAGTGCCTGTTGGGAGCTCATCTATCTTTAGGGGTTTGATGATGCATTGTGGTCCGGGGCGTAAGTTACAGGGACATGCAATATTAAGGAGGTTTTTTTCAATGGTCCTACAATGCATAGTTGATTACTGACGATATTCGCTTTGTGGTTGACCTACATGTACAATGTACATACATGTACATGTACATTCATTACCGGAATCTGTATTCTTAAGTTTTACCCAGGACCAAAGTTTGAACACTATTTACCTTAAACCCATCATACCAGGGGAAAAATATTTAAGAAATATCAGGGCTTACCTTTCAAGCTTGCTTGCATGAAAAAAAAACACTATTTGATTTGTTTTGCATTGAACTCTATGCAATTTTTTTTTTTTTTTTGGAGCGGGGCTCTTTTATGACTTTCGGGGGCGAATTCGCCCCAAGCCCGTGTGTATTTTTTCCCCTGCATCATACATGACCTAAAACCCAGTTGAAACCATAACTCTAACATTATAGTGGACCAATCACAATTTGTTTTTCTTTTTGTATGTTAGTAAATCCATGTCGTTTACTGAATAAAAGCTTCAAATGATACTTCTCTAAAGAGAATTTGCAAGTTTAAATACTGGTACACGCTCCCAAAACATACATGTAAAAGCGACTACCGGAAGTGAGAACAGATAACTTGATGCACCCGTATGCGCTTGCAAATAATAGGGCCAGAATGGGCAAGGGCTAATCCTTGATTAATCCAAGCAACCTAAGAATTTTAAAACAAGTCCTTGTAATCATTGAAGTTATTCCGTTTACTGGTAGTTGAATTTTATGTAAAAAAAGGTGTATTTTGTTAAGAAATGTATATACCGGGTAATTTGCATTTTAATTACATCTTCCGTATGTAGGGGTCTCACAGTTTTGAAATAACCATCTGTGGGACATATTAAAGATTTTTTTCTTCTCACTATGAACAAACCTTGTCCCATTGTAAATACTCTGGAAAGGAAAATGTAGGTCTAATGGTACCTGGTATTTTGGTTCTTCAGGGTACAGAATCCCTCCACAAACCACTACAACTCTCATAATAATAATACTGGGTACTTTCATAGCACACATATCCACCCAGTATTAGGTGCTCAAGACATTCTGGCGTTACCTGGCTCTGCTATGCTACCAATGTTGGTACTCGCAGCATTCAAGGAATTCTTTCATTTCATGCCTGGGTGGAGAGTGGCAAATGTAGATTAATGTCTTGCCTCAGTCCGACGGCGCATCCACTAGACTAAATGAAGACACTTCTTTGACACATCATAGTATTTGGCATGCGTATTGCTGCGTATATATGGCAAGCCGTTTTAATATTAATTCCTATTTCTTGTTATCAAGAATTACCATTACTTTACAACAAAAAATCATTTCTTGATATCGAGAAATAGGAATAAATGTTAAAAACGGTTTGCCATAAATGCGCAGCAATACGCAAAGTTGTGACTGAAGCATTACTGGGGTCAGACTCTGAAGTGTGTACATGTAGGTAATGTGCACACATGCTTATCAGTAGATTGGGTTTGATCCAGTATGTTTGGAATGTAATTCAATGATGTAAATCTGAGCATATCGATGTCAACACTCTTGTTTGGACAGAAATCAATAATGCAATGTAGTCATCGTGGTGCAGTGATGCGGAATAGATTGTATTACTGTGCATTGTGTGTAGGAGGCATACCGGGTATTTGGGATTTGGCATTGAGACTGCAGGATAAACAAATATAAATAGGAGCTTTAATTTTGAGTCAAATAATGGACTGAGATTTAAAGAATTAAACATACAATGCATAACCCACTGACAGGAAATTTGTGTTACAGTTTGCCAATTTTGTTCTTCTTTTTGTAGGAGCCTTTTTCATGAGTTTAGAGTCTTTAGACTTCAGAGGGCAGATTGCCCCCCCCCCCTCCTTTTTTCAGGTTCATGTTCATTTCGGGCCTTAGAGTGTGACTATTCTGAGAGATTGATTGTATTCTTGTTCATAATCTACAAGATTCCTCACCAAAGTGTATTAGAGAGGTATAAAAACAAAAATAATGTAAAGTTTCTCAGCACGACGTGGGGAATCGCCTTATTCTTGATAACTGTAATGTACTATGCAAAATTGTTAATCAGGCTAATGTATTCAAATTTATGGATGCTTTCTTCCCAGGCGTGGGTGGTGATGAAGCGTTTCATTCACCTGCTATTATCCTTTGTACTAAATTGCCAAAACACAATTGCATACAATTAAGTTGGTGCTCTGGGGTGAATTAGGTTTCATGTATGAAGTAGATTTGTCAACTGCTGTGTTTAATAGTAGTATTTTTGAATAAATGAGTTACAATTGTTCTTTGTTCCCCTGTTATATATTTTTCATCAATTATAATTTTTACCATCTCAGCTATGAATGTCCCTCATTGAAAAGTCCTTCCAACTAAAGCTTGGTGCATGAAACATGAAATAGTTCGCCTGTTGCGTCACATTATCAAGCAAATGGCTCTCCTTTAATAAACAGTGCCATATGATGTGCATACAATGTGCCAACAATTTGCTTGTGTTTGAATACATTCATTTGTGTTGGTGTACTGCAGCAAAAAACACTTAAGGTACCTGTATGCATACAGTACGGTATTGCTAATCACCCAATGTGTTGAAACAGTGTGTGCAACTTCAGCCTAATGAGCTAGAGCTAATGTGCAAACATTATAGGCCATTTAACATGTATTATTTGAGCATGCACTCATGTATTACAGTACTTGTAACTTGACAGTATGAAGATGATTTGGTTGGTAAGATAATTGGAAAATTTATATTTCAGAAAGAAATAAAAAAAATATGAATACCGGTATATATTGTTTTCTTCCAAACTAAAAACATAAAATGAATCAACATTTAACACTTTTAGTGTGAATGTTATGGCCCCACTACATCTTGTACATGTTGGCGTGTGGTAGATTTTCAACCCTACATGTAGGCCTACTGGAATCATGAACTCTTTTTTTTTCCCTCTTCGTCTTCACAGAATGGTCCTTTTGAGTTGACGTCGCCTATTCTGAACAAGTTCAATAAATCTTTATGGCTTACAACAGCAATAGAAGTTGATGATGCATCAGGTAAGGAAGCTTGCTCTTTACATAATTATTATAGAAGTAGTAGTAGTAGAAGTAGTATTAGTAGTAGAAGTAGTAACATGAGAGTAATATTAGTAACACGAGAGTAATTTTAATAGTTTCATTCTTTTAATTAAATGTAATGTTAATTGTTATTGTTTTAAATGGGGGCACGCTACAAGAGTCCTGACTCGCAACCCGGGGCAACGTGTCTGACATGGCCGGTTGTAGCAACTACTCCGAAGATCAAGATACACTATCTTGATCTACATGTAAGTAGACACGAACGAACGAGTAGTAGTAGTAATTAGATGGTGTAGTAGTAGTAGCAGTAGTAGTAGTAGTAGTACGCTATATAATTTGGCATCACCTTTGCCTGGGAGAGGAAAATCATATCACCTAATATTCATAAGGCAAGTCGATTCTGATTCTCATTGAGTTTCAAACAATGCCAAAACTTCACTACATACATTGTACAGTACCTGTACATTGATTGTTGTACTATATTACATAATAAAGAAACGCAGACATCCCAATAGCGGATCCAATGATCCAGGCCTGATAATTACCAGATTTAAATTGGTTTCCCAATTATTATTTTGTCCCCAATTTTTTTTTCTCAAATTTGTCCCCAATTTTCTTACTCGAAAGGGGGGGAATCATGTTGTTATATGCCATTTTTTCCTCCTGAATCCCTTTTTTTTTTCTTTTTTACTCAAAGGGGGAGTGGTTGAGGGGGAAAAAAAATTATGCTCATTATCACCCCTGATAAACTGAATCTACGTTTTCTTATCCGTCTTGTTTTCCAGCGGAAACCTTTCAGAAGCCATTCAACGTGAGCATCATGCTGCGAGGTGTGGCCCAAGATAGCAGTCAAGAGAAACTCACTAGCGTCCCTTATAACAGAACAAGGAAACTCAGCTGTGAAAAGGTAGGGACCGTAGATGGCGATCCCACATTTTCTTTCCTCCAGAAGCTTGATATATCTTGAGGGTGTTTCACAAAGACTAAGATCGACTTTAAGTTGGACTTAAGTATGGCAGGCCGTTCATGCCACTGGTTGCTCTCACCGTTGGTCTCTCAAATATGATCTTTAGATAATAACTTTTCCTTCAATAATGAATTATCAAAAAAGGTAAATTCTGTAGATATGTGCCCACGATTATATGTCCCTTGAGAAACCAATGCCAGGAATGGTTAGAGGAACTAGTGGCATAAAAGGCCTGCCATAGTTAAGTCCAATTTGAAGTCGATCTTTAAGTCTTTGTGAAACAATCCCCTGGGCTCTGTATTACATAAAAAGTTATGATTAAGTTTCTCCCGAAAATAAATATGTATTTCCTTCAAAAATAATAACAATGATACATAGCTCTACATTGGTATTGCTCACATATCCATCCCAGGGGATGCTCAAGGCACCTACAAAGTTCTGTTACATGTATTCCCCTGGCTTTAGCCCAGCTGCCCAAAGGTACTCAAAGCATTCACGGAAATAAACTACCACTGGTACCCATTTACCACACAACACCTGTATCTCACTTTGCAATATATAGTAACTTGGAAATTATTCTATGTTACAGACAGATACTTGCATGGTCCCGAGTCAAAATACAATTTTCAAGAAATATTTTTTATATTTTTTTAAAATAATTTGTTTAAACCATTTTCAACTCTGAATTAATTTGATGACTTATGTTCCAAATGCTTAGTCTAAAAAATATATTTGTTTAGATCTATTTTCCTTTTTTTTTTCCTTTTTGTCTTCCATAAGGAAATGGAAGAAAAATATTTTTAGTTTCCTAGGAATCACCATAAAACTTGGAGAAAATGGCAAGAACTATGTTTTTTACATGTGAAAATCGACCAGAGGTATTAATTGCGCCAAGATTGGAGATACAGGAGATTTTTATGATGATTTTATGTCCATTTTTATATTACATTACCCAGAGGCAATGGTAGAATGGAATATTTTAGTAGCAAGGGGAAAAGTTTGATGGTTCCTACCATAACAGATAACGGCACGATTGATTGAATTTACCTTCTTTTGTAACAGAATATCAATTCAAGGTGTTGTGGAAAAAAAAGAGAATTAACAAAAATGGAAACCAAATGAAATATTTCTCCATATTATAAATATTTCTCCATATTATAAATATTTTTCTCCAAGTTGGCATTTTCAGAACGACATAAATGTAGAAAATAATGAAAAGATAAATGAGGCACTTTTTATTTCTCTTTAGTCTTCAGACTGACAAATTTTGTGATACATGCAAGAATAATTCAACCACTTTGGGAGTAAACATACTTCGGAAATATTACTTTGAATAATAAAAAATAAAATGTTCATTCTTAATCTTTGGAGCAAAGCTGTGGAATAATTTGCCCATAAATATAAGAGAAGAAAAAACCAGATCATTATTTCGTCAAAATCTCAGAAATAAACTCCTAAGAAAGTAAGCAAAGATGAATCATAAGGATCAAATAATATGATATTAAGTCAAAATTGATATTAATATGAATTGCATACAGTTTTAGAAACTTGGAGAACCAATCCCGACTAGCACTTGTGCTAACTTTTGGTTCTCCCTTTAATAACATTTTGAGGTTTTAAGATTAAAAATATCCTTTATTTGAATCACTTATACGCTATTGGAACTCTGTGAATTTCAATTCCAGCCACAAATCTCAACGCATTATTAAGTTACCGGTATAGCTAATTCACAGGTTTGATATGACATGATATATGATTAATTTGATTTGTACTTACACTTGTATGGTTCAACTATGGATATTTTCTTTTTCTTTCTAACTCGTGTACATGGATATTTTGTTACCCACTTGAATACATTTGAAACATTGTGATATGTTGTTGTTTGTTGTTAATAAATTCAATATATAGAGATATATATAATTTTTTTCTTAATAACTTGTACATTTTATTCTATAATTCCTTTTGCACAGGGCCACTGCACTGAGCTGTTGCTCCTGCATCTGTTAACCTTGAAGTATTCCACGTACATCGTCACTGTTTCCTTCCAAGGGCTAGAAAAACATCATGTTACTGCAATCAATTTCTATGTAAGTCACCTGTGGTACAGTTTGCAGATCATTTACCCCGTGTCCACACACAACAAATTCATTGTATAACTATCCCGAAACGGTATAGCTCATACAATTAAATTGTGTGTGCGTGCACTTACTAACGATACATCGTATAACGAAACTCGGGTCTGGGCATCGTTTCGAACTAGAACTCGATAAAGAATCACGGAATGTGTTGTGTGTGGACGTATGGTTGAACTAGCACGGTATAACTGGGCGGGGCGTAACATGACCGGGCGCGAAAGGAGACCTGACCTCTCATTTCCGCTTCCGTTTCATGACCGCAGTAGCAAACTGCGCACCTATACACATTACCCAGCAATTGCCGGGTACCCATCAACACCTGGGTGGAGAGTGGCAAATGTGTATTAATGTCATGCCAAAGGACATTAGTGCCGGACTTGGATTTGAACCCTTAACCCTTGAATTGAGAGTCAAGTGAATGAACCACTGTACCATGACATGTTGGAATAATCTCTTTTTTTTTCATTTCACAGTTTCGAACTTATAATCCGGCCTTCTCCAACATGATGATTTGGTTCAGATTTGTTTTCCTGGTCATCACATTTATCATCACAGTAAGTATACCATTAGCGGCCCTCTTCAAAACATATCCTGAAATGCAAGCATTACTTTAAACAAACCAAACTTTGTTATTTCAGGCTCATTTTTCCTGATTGAGGTGTCATATGAAGGGCAGAATGAACTTTCTAGAAATGTGATTTTCTCTTTGAAATTCAGATACCGTCCGACAAATGACTTTTTGGGTTCCTCACTTCAAATAGCTTTTAATCACTCATGCGTGAAATATGCATCATATGAGTTGCGTCGAATGAAAGAGGCGGATCTAAGCTTTACAGATAGGTGTCATATATTAATTATGATTGTGATTAAGTTAGAATAAAACATCAATAATTCTTGGTTTCGTTTTTTTCGGGGACGCACTGTATATCAAGTTCTGTACATGTTTGTAATAACAATCGTTAAATAACAATCACCTTTTGGTAGCTACTGTCATGTTATGAAGTGCTATAAATCCAGAAATATTATTATTGTCATTGTTTTCTTTCTTTCTTTCTTCTTTCCAGTGTATGTTTGCTCACTCATTGAGGAAGTTTTCCATGAGAGACTGGTCAATAGAACAGAAGTGGCTGTCGGTCATATTACCCCTCCTCCTTCTCTATAATGGTAAGTTATCAAATATGTAAGACAATCTTATTAAAGCCTGTCTGTACTAGTTTGGCCAGGAGGGATCATAGCTTCTGCATGGTCACTGACAGGTGGTTATCTCATCAAATCAGCTCTCAATTAAACATAAGAAAAAGCGGATCATGGGGGACCAACGGGGACCGATAAGGCATTGTTTGCTATATAGAGGGCGCAAGTAGCTACAAGTACTGCAGTCCCGCTTTAAGTTCTGGGCCCTGTGTTATAAAACTGGTTATCAATAGTAAATACTAAATTTCTTTGGCAAACTTGCTCTCAGCTAATCAAATGCCACAATTTCAGGAATTGTGACAGTTATGTAACTTGTTATTGATAATGAGTTTTTATGAAACAGGGCCCTGACGATAATGGATGACTAAATGTCAACCTAAATAAATGAAAATTTCCACCAAATGTTACAAGTATACAGTGAATAATCAGAAACTTTCACAAATTTCACAAGTGGTCATGACTTGCAAAGTTTCATGCTGCAAAATTATTCAATCATGTTTATCGCAACATAAAATTGTGTAGATTTGCAAAAAATACAATTCATGCAGCAAACGTGGCTGGCGTGAACTATGTGTGGAAGTTTCTCATTTTACAATGAATGGAATATTTGTAGTTGCTGAATATTTAATAGCAAACTAAGCCTGGAATAAACTAAGTTGTGTTGATTTGGGAGTGATCGGAGCTACAATGTTTAATTCTTATTTATTTATTTCCACAAATGGTTGGATTGCCCTTTCAGCGAGTTTGATTTTCAAAGGGGGTCCACAGATGTAACATATATCTTTAACTGATACTTGTGTAACTAAACTGATATTTGTGTAACAGATTATTCTTACTTTGCTTTGCTTCGTTCGTATATTCCAGATCCCATCTATCCTCTGACGTTACTCGTCGATAGCTGGATTCCTATTCTTCTTGATAACGTATTCCAAGCAACTTTCCTCTGTGCACTACTCTTATTCTGGCTCTGTGCTTACCATGGTATCAGACAGGTAAAAATCCAATTTCCCCATAAACTTACTTGTTAACAGCTAGATTCTTAGTGTAAACATTGATAACATTCTTGGCAACTTTCCTCTGTGCGCTACTCTTATTCTGGCTCTGTGCGTACCATGGAATCAGACAGGTAAAAATCAAATCTTCCATGTAAACTTTACTGGTTAACAGCTAGATGCTTGTTGTAAACATTGATAACATTCTCAGCAACTGTTAATAAACTGCATAAGAAAAATGACCCCCCTCCCCCAGTTCTGTCTTTGACTTTTATGTGTGACAGGGGCGTGAATTTACTCCTTTCAGTACTATAATTCAAAGGCAGCACATTTGCAATCCAACCTACTACAACTAAATAAGTCATACTCTTACCAAGTTTTGTCATTTTTGGAGTGTGTGAAAAATTGATTAGTCCTGATTTATGTTTCTTGAGAATGTGACATATAAAAGCTTACATCTAAAAGCATTCAACAGAGGGCCCTAATTCAACAAGTCCACCTTTCATTTTTGAGTTACGAAAAACTTAAAAAACATCAAATTTACAAGGGGTATGAATAATTCAGTCGTTAACTGTGTGTAAACTAACAAGAACCACATGTATTCCCTTCCAAAATATGAAAAAATATATATGTACTGGCTTGTTCTATGGTACAGTTTCAAAATGTAGAAACCCAACTCTTCAGGTTAATTGAAGAAATCCCATTTGTTACACGGATATACACATATGAAGTTTGTTATATCATATCATCTAATCAGAAAATAATTTTAACAATTTTGGATGTCGTAAAAGTTATTTCTGTGGAAGGACAAGATTTTTTCTGTTTTGAAATCATTTGCTTAATTGTTTTGGATGTTTCATATATTGTACTCTGTTTCTTGTATTATTGTAATGCTGGTTGGAAGCATATTTCCACATTGTGGACGAAATAAATAAATATCAATAAACATTATAATATAATTTTCTTGCATTTTACCCCCTTCCCCCGCAGAGTGATAGAAAGTGGGTGAAGTTTTACATGATCAAGCTGTTAATAGTCGGTGTGCTCTGGGTCTCAACGCTGGTACTAACATCGTGGCAGCTTTACTGTAGCCTCTACGACCCGACCTTCAACTATAAGGTTGATTCAGGGGACTTCATCGTAAGTTTGACTTGGTTAATCTCTTTTTTACAATGAAGATAGCTTTAAAGGGAAGTCGTAGGTTTGCAAAACTTGAGTGAAACAGACTGAATGGTTTAAAATCCTTTTGCTATGAGTATAATTAATAACATCTGAAAGTGTCATAGAAATTGGAACTCAATTGTACCAATCAATTGTTTATAGGTAAATTTATAAAGATCAGCCTCAGAACAAAATTTACCTGGCATTGTAGAGGTCAACAGTTATGGAGTATGAAGGAAATAAACGATGACATTAAACCCCACCGTTGATATTATAGGTCTTGCACGGAACCCACGTCGGACTTGATTTTTATGTGGGTCTTTTTTTTGTTATGCGAGCACATATGTGTGCTTTGACTAGTCTACTTACAAGTCACTATTATGTTGATTGAGAGTGAATAATCTTGCCAGGGTAATAAAATATGGAGTGCTGGGTGTGTCAAGTCTGACTATATGGCTTTAAAAACTGGACTTCCTCAAGGATCAGTTCTTGGACCAGTGCTGTTTCTCTTTTCATACACATTTGTGCACAGTACTATACACCCACTGTGTTGTTTGATCTTTGTTTGGCAGGGTATGGTGATATTCTTCCTGGTGGTTGGAGGGTTTTATGTTCTCTATCTGCTCTTCCTGGTAATAAGAGCGTTCACAGAACTACGCTCGCTTCCATACATGAGTAAGTATGCAATCATTGTCGAAGTGAACTATTGCCTCACGCTCACTTCTGTTGGGTTAAAACTTTCACGACAGGAATTGTTTGAAGGCCTAAATTGATCACATTTTCTTCTTCAAATTGGCAGAACTGAAGTAGTTATAGACTAGATAGGAGGGGTCGTGGTCGAGTGGATACGTTGACGGACTGTCGATCTTAAGGTCCGCGGTTCGAGTCCCGGCGCGGCACTAATTTCCTTTGGCAAGACATTGATCTACATTTGCCACACTCAACCCAGGTGATGTAAATGGGTACCTGGCAGGAATTAATTCCTTGAAATGCTAGAGCACCGCAGTGGCTGCCTTGCTAAAGCCAGGGTAATAATCGGGGCAGTGCCAGGAGCGTCACAACATGACGGACATGTGCGCCATATAAGAAGCCACCATTATTATTATTATTATTAGATCAAGAAGTTAGAAAATTGCATATTTTTATCAAAAACAGTAATTTTTTGTTAAAACTTCTTATGTTGCCAATTTAGGGATTTTAAAGATTATATCCTTTTTGAAATTACTAGCATAAAATGTAATTTGGTCATGCAACTAAAATGGATATAGTGTTTGCAGAAATGTTTGCTCTTTGTACTCATGCATCCTTTGTATTTTAAGACCCTAAAATCATACATTACTAAGTCGTACCACAAAATGTGGAATTATTGTCACGATAGGCGCTATATCATGAGCTTTTAATTTTAATAAGAGTTTTCACAGAACTAGATGCTCTCTCCTTAAACGGATGTCATAGGAAACTATTGCCTCTTCTTAAAATGAGAATTGTTTTTTTCCTATTTCACTCTAGATCTGAGGTTGAAGGTCATGACGATGCTAATGTTGGTGGTTGTTGCAGCAACGTAAGTAGATAAATACTGCTCATAAGGCCTGTTTTCGTCCGCTCGAGATTGCCAAATATCCCGCTATTTGAACTATCCCGATCGCAAATTTTGCATCTTCATCAGCCCGAAGTTGCAATTAGCGGGATATTTGGTCGAGATAACCATCCCAAGATATCTTGGGCTAGTCTGCAAAATATCCCGCTAATTGTCCGGTGTGTCTTCACTAGCCCGAAAACTCGCACTATGCATGAACGCTGAGCAAATATCTCGAGCTAATTTCTTGAGCTCGAGTTTCAAGTTTCAAGGTCAAATCTCGAGTTGATGAAGACTCAATAAATAACTTCGGGAAATATCGGGGTATTTGGCAATCTCGAGATGATGAAAACAGACCTATTCATACCACCACATGTACCGGTAAAGCAATCCTGCCTTTGACTTTAAGAATCCTGAGCCCGACCTTTGAATTGTAGTATTAGTCATCTCCACTTGGGTCGATTGCGGCCACTTTTGCAGTAGAAATGCCAACTTACTTTCCTAGTACTGGCTTACCATCGTATCTGTGCCGAAAAAAATAGTCCGCCAAACTGGTTTACATTCGATAGGTTTCCTTTACAGAAGGTATTTCAACTGCATGTATGCCATGCCCTGCCTAGTAAGCTATATAAAGCTTGAGACTTGAGAGACACAACTGTGAAGGGAATGCCTCGTCTTCTAAAGGACGTCAAGAGCTGGACCAAAATTCAAACCCACAGGGTTACAAATTTAAATAAAAAGAAGATGAAGACAGTTTGGTATTACCCCTGAATTAACCAATTTAGCCAGGTTAAAAGACATCAGAGTCTTGCTAAAGATTTGTTGGAAGGAAAAGTAGAAGGTTCCAGACCAATGAGGGAAACCAAGAACCAAAAAGGAGGGGAACATTAAGACATGGAGAGGAATGACGCTGCAAGACTATATTAGGATGGTGAAAAATGTAGCAATCGACCTCCAAGCTGGGAGAAGATGCCTTGATAGAAAGATAACATAATGGATCCCTAGCCTGTGCCCTGTGTCATAAAACTTGTTATCAACAACAAGTAATAGTATACAAATATACACTGTCTTGAGAGGTTCTGGTTAAAACTATGCGCAAGAGGTGACTCCAATAGTACTATTTGCTGAGGGGCACAGCCCCGAAGCAAATGGTACTTTTGGAGTCACCGAGGCCCATAGTTTTAACCAGTACCTCGAATAGAAGGCATGGTATATTTGTTTTATATCCTGTATCAAAAATGTATTTTAAAAATATATTTAAAACAAAAAAATATATATTAAAAACAAAAAAATTGAGAACATAAAAAATGTCAATTTTTATCTAAAAAGATTTTTTTTAAATTGTTTTCATTAAATTAAGATTTGAAGAGAAGAAAACAAATCACATTTTTTTTCAACTCCCAAATAGTACTCCCACATAGTACTCTCATATAGTACTTTCTTAAAATAGTTCAAATATTTCTGATCATGTGACAAGCTCTCAACCAATCAAAAGCCAAACAAATTTTGATGCAGGATATAATAACTGATATAATAACTGTTATAAGCTACTGAAATCGTGGCACTCGATTGGCTGAAAGCAAATTTGTCATAGAAATTAAGCACTTAATATTGAAACCAAGTTTTATGACACAGGGCTCTGGTCTTTCACATTCTAATGCAGATATTTTGCCTAATCACTGGGAATTAAGAGCCAAAATTCTATAAATGGTATAGCATTTCTGATATTTTTGTATGATTTTACATTTTCTGCAGGATAACGATCACCATTATGCGATACGGAGTCAACATTCTGAATGAGAACTTTGTGACAGAGCTCTCAACCTACTACAAAAACTATATCCTTTTATCGCTATCTGAAACATGAGCAAAGTTTTGTCCACTGCAAGTGTAGTATTGATGAGGTTCAGGCCAAACTGGAAAAATATATTGGATTTGATCCGTACAAATCTTTTATCACATGGAAAGAGGGGCTATTCAATATTCTCCTCAATTAATATTGCAATCACTCTCATTAATTTATGGTCATATTTATATTTGTATGTATTATTTTAAATCTTATGCAAGTGATGGGTAAAGACATCAATTCATACTCCTTTGAATTAAATACTGAAGTGTGTCCCTATTTATTTATTCATTTATTCATTTCTGCATGGTTCATTACATTACGTGGTATGATCACCATGAAATTATACCATCGATAGTAGTAGACTTTAAAAAGGCAGTTACAATTATAATACATTTACATTGAAGTAGATATTCATTGATTTCAAAAACTAACTTATTTTCATTATTGCAAAGTTGAAACTTTGATTCGACAAGGTTATCAAAATTCAATGCTTGGAAACATTCGAAGTAATGATTATTATAAATTACAAAACGCTTAAATACAGCCCCGGCATAGCACCTGAAGAGCTCTCCGAACGCTGTGTGCATGAGATCACAGTATGGACATGATTTGCACAAGCAGACGATGTCCCATGACATCTCACACATTTTCAGTGCCTGTGTTTTTATCTTCTCTTGAGTTCTTTCTCTTACTTCACTACCGTCAGGCTAAATCTATTGTCTCACTCTAAACCCAGCGCATGGTTTTATTTTGATGACAAATGCAGCGATACAAAAATAAAGGAATCTGTCGCTTGTAAAAAAAATAAGATGCCATTGTATATTCAGCTGCACACACCGCGGTATGTTCGGCGTTTCAAGCGGGAACAAATGCCGTCCTTATTATCATTACGGGGGTTTTTCAATTTGAAAGTCTAGTTTCTTTGATTGTTAATTAACCCCTATCCTGTGTATTTACAAGCAAAAGATGTTAGTTATCAGAATCGGGTCATATCCCCTTTTGAATGATTTGACATGCCATTACATTAATATACACTAAACTCATTATAATTTGACAAATAATAGCTTCGCAATTATGTTCATTCTTTATGGGATGTCGTCTGCTTGGACAGTATTGGTCCATATAGTGACGTCATTAAAACATCCTTATTTTTCTGGCGATCTCTCGTATATCCCAGCTGCTATGGAGGTGGTTGTATTTGTATTTTTATAAATCACCCGATATGTAGGCCTATTAGACCTAAAACTTGTACGATGGCCATCTTTTAGCTTACCAGTTTCTAGTGATGCATTAGTTGTGATATTTGTGATTTTCTTTGAGTTTCACCTCTAATACATGTACTGCATGGAGAAACATGCAGAATGTTGGCATTATAAGCCTCAGGCTTGAAACATCGCCACACCTATACCATTAAATTTAGCAAAGTAGTATACCATATATATATATATATAGTCTTCAAGTAATACCAAAAACAATACTAAATACTATATACTAATACCAGTAGCCAAAATAATAAATCAACTAGCTAAAAATGTGTCAGTTTTTGTCATATAGTATGGTCCTCACATTCATCAAGATGGGGAAATAAAAGTGATTTCTGTCCCAGGCAACCTTACTCAAAAAGACATATACGTATAGTACCCATTTTGCTCTTTGTTTTTATTAGGTTTTTGTATGTGCATGAACGAATGATATGTCCTCAGTTTTTTCCTTGACTGTTTGTCTCTCCCTTCACGTGCTGAGTTCCTGGCCTTCTATAGCCTCCTCAACTGCTATCTCTACACCATGGCGTTCGTCTACTCTCCATCCAAGAATGCACATAAAGGTAGGAGTCCCGTCTCTCGGTATCCTAGATTTGGTGAAACCTGTATATAAAGACCGCTCAAGGGAGACAAGAAAAGTGGCCTTTATGAGCAGGTCGTCTTTATGTACAGGTATATGATCATAATTGTGTGTCTCAAAGGGGACCCATCATCAACAATCAAAACAAACTAAAAATTGTGAGATTACATGAAAATATTGCCCCCCCCCCCCCAAAAAAAAAAAAAAAAAAAAAAAAAAAAACAATATAAATGAAAAAACATTTAATTTTTTTAATTAACACGATTGAGAGGAAAATGATTTTATATCAATGCCTGCATGGAAATTAATTACTGTTGATATCAGTGCAATATTACATGTTCCTTTTTTCTTTGTTGAGAGCGCAATCTAGGTATTGAAACTTGCCAAATCTATTCACCAAAGTATGTGTAAATTGTATACAAATATTGGAGACTGTTATTTCAACAAACTCTGATTTAAGGTCATGTAATATATAGGGTGCAATCTTAGGTTAAGGTGTTACACCATTTTTTTTCATTCATCTATTCATGTCTTCTTTAAAAAGCAGCTTTACAATGACGGCCTGCTGCAGCATTTAAAAAAAAAAAAAAACATGAAAAGAAGAAAAACATTTAACATGAAAATACTAGAAAATATCAATGTACAAATAATAAGTGGCATAATTTTGATATTAACAACAGTGTTGCGAGAGTATGTATGTTTTCCTTCTAAATAACTCATAATAATGATTATTTATTATATTTTCTTACTGTTCTAGATACCTACTTCAAGGATAACCCCACATTCTCCATGCTAAATGAGTCAGAGGATGAGCTCATATATGGGTAAGCCTTAGCCAAACTCCCTGCATTTTACCCTGTCCTTGAATGTCTTCACTGAACTCAATAGGAGGCAATCAAGCTTCTTAGTATAGTGCTCCTTTCCTCATTGAACATTTTGAGAGGAAAATTCAGTTTATTTACTGTATATAACGGTGTATAAACCGCACTTTTTTGCCGCCGAAAAAATTTCAAAGTCGGGGGTGCGGTTTATACACGGTACACCAAAAAAAAAAGTTAAAATTCAATTTATGCCCCTCCACCTGGCGCTATGCCTGGCAATGTCTCCCAGCTCGGTAATCGGTGTGTTGACTCACCACTCGGAAACTAGAACAACACTCAAATTTGTCTGTCATCTTGGTCTGAAAGTAATCTTTCTGATAGATCTCAATATGTAGTTTATAATAATAATTCCTCCAATTTTTCTTCTATTACATGGTGTACCACAAGGTTCTATCCTAGGTCCCTACTGTTTTTTAATTTACAGTACCGTAATGATCTTACACCCACAAAAAAAAAATCTCGGCAAAAAAAAAAAAAAAAAAAACGAGGGCGGTTTATACAACGTTATTTACGGTAGCTCTTTAGAAAGCTCTTACATTTGATAAATTACAATGATCTTTACAGCCCATTCAACACATCCTGCACATGTCCTTATCACTACCCTACTACTATCACTAAAACACAAACGGAAAGAGTTAAAAGAAATCAACTCGGATGCAATCTCAATACCCTGTTGTGTTCCCCAATCAAATTATGTTCTGATTATGTCATTGTTATCTTTTACAATTTGAAATGTGACACACACTAGGCCTATGAAATTACGTAACATTGATTTCTGGAAAGTCTTAGTGACCATGTTCTAAGTACAATAATTTAAGTATGTGTGCTTTTGTCTACATTGTAAGAAAGGGAGGAACAATATAAACAGCACCACCGCATGTTTCTTTATTCTTTCCCTTTTTATTTTTTTATTCATTTGGACTGGTCACTATTTATTTCCGTCCTCCATTCATTACCACAAACTATTTCACTGGGGCCTACAGCTTTACAAGCTTGCTTTCATGTAGGTCCCATCATATTTCTCTCAGTTAAATCAGTACCGGTACTCTATATTGACCACTTATCTTTATGTTATTTATTATGTATTATTGATTGTTATTTTATCACACAAAAAACAACTTGTACTTTATTTTTAAATGTATATGTAACATGAGAAATATGAAAATAAATGAAATGAAATGATGTAACATAATCTCTTTAACTTATTGCAGGAGCGACAGTGAAGACGGTGTGCACACGTCACTGACGGGCAACAACAGGCATATGGACAACGAGGAGGAGTGAAGGAAGTTTCTTCCTGTCCCGAAAAGATGCCATCCAAAGATTTGATACGTCCCTTTCAACAAAGAATGAAAGCAGATAACAAGCACAACTAGTCCACGATCTGTCTTCATTAACTTGCTCTATTTTCAGCCTATCAATTTGTTTTGCTATCTTATAAAAAGTTAGAATGGATTTGAATTGATGGCGATTCATCCAGTCAATCCCAAATGGTGATCTGAATCTATCACAACTCTTTATAACGTAGGGCTCTGGTAAACATGATAAGATAAAAGATAATTTGGAAGCTTGCTTTGTTTTGTTTTCCTATGTGGAAGAATATTTCTTGTGGCATGGATTTTTAAACGAATTGCTCTAGACTTTCCCCTCATATTCCAAACATTTCGACCAAATTTTTGATGGCGCATCAGATTGTATTCCCATCCACCCATATCTGTGTGTGGTGCTTCTCACTATCTGTGATTGCCACCAAGATTGAGTCAACTTTTCTCCATTGCGCTGGTTCCGAAACCTCAAAACTCTCTATTATTGTAAGTACTATCTATATCAAACATGAACACAACTACCTTCCCAAAAATCAACCTCAGGCAAGTTTAATGGCTTTGTACGTCACCTTTTTAAACGTGTGGACATTACAACGACATATTATGTAATCCAAACATGATTTCTATGGGTATATAGGGTATTGAAATTGCCCTTGAGTTGATTTTTGAAATTAGTTGCTAACTTGCTATCGCCATTCCGATAACATCAAGACATATTCTTTCTTTATTTTCCACCTATTCTCGTACCATATGAATATTAAGACGCAATGGAAACCTGAATGATATATATTTTTCACTGTTGTCATGAATATTTGGCCATTCCAAAGGAAACATTAACATAGATTTATTACAATCAAAGCTTATTTATTTATTTATTTATTTCTGATATTTATACGGGGTGGCACATATCACCAGTTTGGTGGCCTTCCATGAGGCCCTGTTTGGTGTCAAAGAATAAATCAAATTACAGCAGCAAAAACAAAAAAGATAAATACACAAGCATATAAACAGTTATAATACAAATTAATTAGTATCCTCATTAAATAACTGATCATTCAAGAATTATCCTTGATCATTTAAAGAAATATGTGAATGAATTTTCAATCAAATCTATTAGAACATGTAGCAAGGGATGTGTCCCTGTTACCTACTATGTAGTCCCTTGGATAGGACATCAGGTTTTCAGGTCCTCTTGTCGCTAATCGACAAGCGTGAGCATGCTTTTTTCCCCATCCCAGGTTTAAATAAAGTAATTCTTGATGAAAAAATTGGGGAGAAAAATCACCTTGGGAAGGCTCTGATATTTGCTGAAATTGTGTACTTACTTGGGGTTTTACTTTTTATTTATTTTGAGTAGGATTATTACCTTGAGGAGGTGATATATGTGATTTGTGAGGATTTTGTTATTATTGTCCATGCCTTAGCCTTATTGTATTATTTAATGTTCACTTGCTAGTTACCGACACTTAATTCTCTACGTTACTTGAAACAGGAGAAATGTCGCGTTGCCAATTTGCCAACGCATTACTTACCGATCCATAGCACATGTTCACATGCTAGTTACTGACACTTGGTTCTCTATGCCATACTTGAAACAGGAGACACATTGCGTTGCCAATTTGCCCACGCATTATTTACCGATCCCTAGCAAATGTTCCCTTTGTTTCATAGCCCCGTTCTTCAATGACTATAATGACTGCCATTTTGTACAATACACATAATTTTACACTCCAGTTTAGAAGCATTATGCTTCTTATCATCATGTTTGGAGCCATAAGGGCATTATCTCTGCGTCAAAGTATATGAGTTAATGCCATTATGGTTCCAAACAAGATAAACCCCTCCAAAATAAAGAGTGATGCAATTCAAGTTGAAGTGTCGATATCTCTCTTGTTAGTATGTTATCATACTTGAGGTTTGAATAATTGGAAAGCCTGTTTCTTCTCCTTCACAATGATGCCCCATTTGTAATATTTATTTAATGATGGACTGTGCAGTACACCTGAATATGGGGACAAGTTAAAAGTGTAATGTCGCAAAATTAATTGTTATTCCTTCAAAAACACAATCCAGCCTCCAATCAAAGGAAGAAGTCAATGTTGACAATAACAATCATTTTGCAACATTTCACTTTTGACTTTGGCTCCATTTTCAGGTGTACTGCACATGCCATGATTACATAATCATCACAAATGGGGCATCGTTGTAAAGGGGAATAAACAGACTTTTAATGATACAAACCTCAAGTATAATTGTATCCTAACACAAAAGATATCAACCCTAAAACTTGAATTGCGGAACTTATTTTCGAAGGGTTTAAATACAAAATAAAGAGTAACGTGATAGTACTGTAGCTATATAGTCTAATTAGTCTTCCACTTGTAATTATATATAGGGAAGAATATGTATGTATTTTAAAACTTGCTACAGTGGTTGATACACACTACATTGTATTGGTGGTGGGGGGGGTGTAATAATGTGGTTTTGTTTTCAATTTATCATTTTTATCAAGATTTGTTATGGCTAAATCTGATTTTACGATGCATTTGATGTGTAGAAGAATATTTCTTTCACAGTTGAAATGCAAGAGCTGGGCTAGTGATATCCAAATTCTTTTTGAAAGCCTGTAGAGTCATCGCATATGCGCTATAAAAGAAGAGCATATTATAATTACTAGTAAGGCCGAGTAGGCTTATGATCAGTTTGTCATATTACTGTCAATATTCTTGCTTACAGTGTATTAGTTTTTAGAATGGTCAATGTTGTTATTAGCTCATGGCTAAACAATTCCATCTTGCCCGAGCATAAGGAAAGCGACCTACTCCATACTCTGTGCATAGTAGCAAGACACCTGAAAATTCTTGTAGAAAACTTTATCTTCTTTTTTATAACATTCATACTATAGTTTATTCATACTGGCTTCATGTACAAGATATGAACCTTGTCAACCAAACTCCAAAAATAATTGTTTAGAAATTGATTTAGTTTTTTTGTTGGTATTTGGTAATTGCAATTAACTTTGGAAATAAAGTATATCGTAGAAGCCTCAGATGATCCAAAATAATTTTACAGATGTAAGTTTGCATAATATTTTTGTGGACCAAATAGGGTTCATTTTATGTTTCAATACGGTGTTTTATTTTCTCACGGTCAAAAGCACTCTATGATGTATATCGATTTTGTTTGTAACCAGTGCCGCATGGGAGTGTCAAAGCTTGTAGATTTTTATGTATATATTTGCTTAATCGTCGAGCAGGCTGTCAATATAATTTATTTAGCACAATATCAGCAAGTGTGTGTTGGTTGTGGAGATGGGTTTGTTTTTGTTTTAAACCAAAAAGCTGTCTTTTCCATCTTATTTTGATGAGGAATAGGAAATGATCTTTCAAAGAGAGAAATTGCTATTTTTTCCCCTTGAATTGTATCCTCTTAGTTCTTATACTGAGATAAGTAGGATACAAGAAATTAGATGAAATTGGATGAAGTTAGAGCAAGAAGGGCTCATAAGTCTAATTAAACCCATGGCAGTTCAAAATTTAATATTGAATTAACTAATCCATTCTCCCTCCTCAAATTGACAACAATCTTATTTTCCACTCCTTCATAGTGTGAAAAAGATTTTTAAAATTTTATTAAATGAACCAATGTGAAAAAATTACGAAATTTAACCAAAAAATTGTTAATTTGAACACAAACATTGTGATATCTCTGAGAAAAGCTTAATATACTGCATTATAATTAGGCTCCAAATTTTGTATGAATTTTGCCCTTTCTGCTTACGTATAATGTGTAAATTGTAGCTTTCTGGATCAAAAGATATTGCAAAAATGCCGCTAAAAGGGGACACGCCGTTCTGCTATGGGTTATAAATCAAAACATCCTATTAGAGTATTGTTTCTTTAAGAATATGTACAGTCAAACCTGCTTTAGTGACCACCTGTCTACAAAGACCACCTGTCTACAAGGACCACATTTTTTGTTTCCCTTGAAAAGGTTTTTCATTGAAACATGTACTCAAGGAACCTGTCTACAAAGACCACTTAGATTCCCTTGAGCAGTTGCTATAGGCAGGTTTTACTGTATTTTGTTATCAGCAAAATATGTAACCTTGAAAAAAGGGTAGTGGGTTTTGTTGGTAATTTCTTTTCTCCTCTGTGCAGTGGATGGTAAACTGTATTCTATCAAAACGTTCTTCACATTTTCTTTCAGTCTTTTTCGTAACAAGAGTATTCATTTATCAAGTGCAATATCTGTCATAATATTAATGAAGACCTCTGCTTTCACTTATTAATGATAATCAAATACTAAGGTACTAGCTTTACGGGATATATTTTCAGATTAATTTATGATATTCAATTATTGATTATTTTAGCGAGGGGCAAGTTTTAGTTTACCCCATATTTTTCTGCTCTCGGGCTTTTATGTTTGTCTTTAGTTCAAAAGTTGTACATATTACTTACTTGTGCTAGAGGGGGATGAAGCTGCAATTACAGAAGATGAATTATCTGTATATACTTTGATATGGACTGGCTGGGTATTTTGTACGGTTTAGTTTCCATGAAGTGTGTTGTTATTCTTTCATGTAGGTAGAAATGTATTAAGTGTGTGCGATGTAGTTGAAGGTCATTCACATTGTCAGATTTTTTTTATACACAGGTATATTAAGTTGAATATATAGTGTCATTCAAAGTATTATTAAGTCATTCAAAGGCCATCTATACTTGCGTTGCAGGGACTTGGTGAAAAGTACTAGCATGTACTGGCAAGAATTTTTTTTAGAAAAAAAGTACTTCTGTTCTCCTTTATGATTGAAAGAAAAAGAAAGATAGGGAGAGTGATATTTTGTAGAAATGTATTTGCTATTGATTTTAATAGCTTATTTGATTATATATTGATAGACATTGATTTTATTAGATATTGATTTGAAATTATTTGCACAAGAAATTTTGAGCTCAAGCTTCGTACAGTTCACCTAAAACTGCACAATCCATGTTTAATTGTAGGAAAGTGATATGTACACCTCCATATAATGATGTATGAGACCAGTTAAAACCATGGGGCAGTCATCCAGGTGAAAAGAGCAATCATATGTAAACAGAATTGCATCATCCGTAACGTTTGATACATGCATTTTGATCAAGGTTTGTTCACATGTATGTACTTGGGTTGAGAGAAGTCTTGACCAAGCTGTAATCTCATTGAAAATACATTCTAATTTCCATTCTTAAATATATCCTGAATTTGAATTCATGCCCTCACCCTTCGCACTGTCTATCCTCATTTCCCTTTCCCCTTTTTGGTATTCACCTTTTTATAATATATTACCTCACATTCTCTCCGTCCCCTCTCTCTCAACATCAACATCTTTTCTGCCCTAAATTAAATTTGCTAATTCATATTGTAAAGCCAGACTTCTGTCGAATGAGCTTGCCTTGAAGTCAGTTACGATGTAGAAATGCACTTTGTTAAATTTCATTTTGGTGTGTGTGTTACGTAGTCTAATTCTACCTTGTTAAATCCGTCTGCGAGTTAGCACTCGTAAAAAATAAATGCGAGATTCCAGTCAAGTTGAATGATTTATTGTCAAAATGATTGTCAATAACAAAAAGCAGCAGATTTATTTTCATTATTTGTTCAAATAATATATATATTACATTGTTTGTAATAATTACAGAAAGGATAATAGTACAATGTAAGATGATGTACATAATAACACTGGGAAAAAAGATTTAATACAGTACGGTAATTAATAAAGTATGTCAAGTACTATTACTTACAATTTGTGTGGTCTGTTCCTTCTGTTGTATCATTTTTGTCTATTATTTTACATGAACACAATCGCAAAGACTCTTGAGAAATTATTTATTTATTTAATTCTGATATTTAGACAGGGTGATTCATTAACACCAATAATGGTGGTCTTCTATTATATCCAATAAAAATCACGTTCGGATTACATAATATGTCATTTTCCGCACACTTCATCAGGTCATGGACAGGTCTTTTGAATTTTTTCTCGCTAAGATTGATATTCCGAAAATCTTTACGACCGTGTTCATAACACATTTTGCAGTGATGAGCCTTTTTTTGTATAGCGCATCTAAATTTGCTCAAAATTTACAATCCACGTTGTCGTTCGGCAAATCTAAAAGTCCCTAATTATCAAAAGGAAACTACCTATTGACGCCTGTACATAAACCAAGATTTGTTTTATGCCTCGATCGGTCAGATATTAGGCGGCAAAACCGCGGCTTTTTTTTTTTTTCTTTTTTTTTAATGATGATGAAAATTGTAAAAGGTTTCACATTTCTTTATCTAATATAACTCTGCGTTCAGTGATAACGCGGAGGACTAATGTGCGCGCAGTTGCAAAAACCGCAGTAGCTTTTTGCCGCGGTTTACCGGGTCACATATCTGAATGAGCCTTTATCATACATGCGTTAAATCATTTCAGCAAAAAAAAGTGTCACACATAATGATTGTCTCTCACCTACCCGTATATGGTGCGATTTTTGTTTTCTTCAAATATATCGCTTTGATTATACAGTGCATTTTAATATATATATATATAAATTCAAACAAAATTGTTGACCCGTTATTTATTTTTACACACATTGTAAAACGTAACATTCTCGAAACTGAATGTGCTTGAATGAATTCAAAATAATCATGCAGACACTCAAAAATGAAATCAGAAATGAAATACATAAAGCGGTTGAAAGGTACACTCTAAAAACTAAAATGTTAGATCTCAATTTAAAAGGGCCGAGGAGTGACCACTCTTTCAAAATGTCAGATTGTAACTTTTTAACCTGCTAGATTCAACCTTTATACTGTTGGATCCAGCATGTTCAAAGTGTTATTCTACCATTTTGAAAGAGTGGTCACTCCTCGGCCCTTTTAAATGGTGATTGAACATTTCAGTTTTTAGAGTGTAGGAAGTATTTCCAGAAAGTCGCGAAGCGTATATCTACAATTGGATTATGAAAATTATAGTATCTTATTCATTTATGTGGATCATAATTTAAGGCAGTAAAATGTAGTAAAAAAAGTTATCGGAATTGCCGTTAAAAATTAATGTCTGGTAAATGTTTACAAATATGTTAACCTTGACATTTAAATGAATGAATACTGGTACAGATAACGAATATAGTGCTTTGATAGCTATTATCATATCAATAGAGCTGAAAAACTGGGAGGATGTTATATAATTATTGTAAATTCCGAGGATTATTTACAAAGAAATTATTATTGTACTCCAAGGTCGAGCTGATTCTCAATATGAATCTTTTTTTGCTCTATGTTCTTGCGACATGTGTTTTCATTAAAAATCATAGCTGTACATATAAATACGTCGTAAGAAATAAAAGCCAAGGGGCATCGTTGGTTATTTTGCATGGGGTTGTCCGACCAAAAGTCATGCACAAAATTTGCCAACAATAGAGAAAAGAACAGATTTGCCGACCCGGCGCAAAATAAATAAATATAAAGAGAAATAAGTATTTTTAAAAAGACATTTAATAATCGAATAAGATTTCGCCCCTCCCCGATCCCCTTTCCTAAAGCGACGCCCTTGGAAGGGATTTTTTGTTGCAACTAGGGGCTCTCTTTTCCGCATGAAAAGAGGCCACTCCATTGTTATAAAACATACGATTCCACTCATCTCTTGCACACTATAACACAACTCTACAAAATAATAACTGATTGTCATTGGACCGAATGTAAGAGCATTTTTGTAAGCTAAATAACGGTTTAAAACATTAACGATGGTCCGTTTAATAAGACATTTCTAAATAACAACGTTAACCCAGATATGGTTCATTGAAAAGCGAAAGCTATCTGAACAATGCAAAACACTGCGTTGATTGACGCATGGACAATGCGCCAATTATCTTCACAGCCTTGATTGGCTTACATAAAAACATATCGAAATGACGCTTCGTGTGTGACAGGCAATGCCCAGTCAGTGCACAGGGGGCGTCATTTACCTGACATAGGCATGCGTTAGCATCTTGAGCGATTTTGAACGCGATAATGTTGAAGGTGCCATCGCGTACACTAATTGAATGTAAAATGTACATATATACAATTGCGTCAAGTTAGTAGCGTATGCATCAATAGCCTTCATGAGCTGATGAAGAAGAATATACAACATAACAACTTTACTATCGTCACATATATCCCACAAACCCCTTTATATTCGGCAGCTCTCTCTGCCGATTCCTAATGCTCCTTGACGGGCCATTATTTGACAGAACCACAGTCGCAGGAGGGTCCTGCCACGCCACAGCCTTGGCGGGTTTGCCGGACCCCCTTTCCTCCCTGCTGATTTGAGAGGACGGGGGAAAGGGCAGCGGAGATTGTGATCGGCCCTGTGGGTGGGGCGCGGTCATGGACCGCTGGTGGTGCGGACGGGAGCGGCGTAGCGATTGGTGTCTGTTGCTATGGTATTGAAGATGCTGTGCGTATTGATAAGGAGGAGGATGCTTTGCCGAGGTAACGGCGGATGTTGACACGCTCCCCGGTAGATACCGGGATGAGTGGCGATGGGCTTGGGAAGGGAGGGTGTATTCGTTCCCTAAGCGATGGATTGGAAAGGCATCTGAGGAAGAACAAGAAATAAAGAAAACGTGACATTTTCGGTTGAATAATCAACAACAGCAAAAATCCCTTCTTTTTTATTTGCTTTCAAAATATTAGACAATTAAGATCAACTTCGACTTTTTTTCTTTAAACAATATAATGGACCGTATTTATAAAATTGGTAAAACCTCAATCAGATGCTTGCATGAGAACAACAGTAACTATGTAATGATTAATACTATGCGGGGAAATTGACCAATATGAACCTCTCTCTCTCTCACTCTTTCCCTCATTAAACAAAAAGAGCTGATGACATTAAATACAAAATATATACTCTTTTTCTCTCTCTCTCTTTTTTTAAAAATATTTTTATATTCCCCACTCCTATCATCCAAATCATCTCATCATCTTCATCTTAGTACCTCTGAAGAGGTAACAGGAAAGGACTACTCCTAACTGATGATACACAAATATATACTTACTATGCGGCTGGTAAGGGGCATGAAGTTCGCTGATCTGGGTGTCCATACTAGTCTCTTTGTCCGGCACACTCACCGACGGGTCATTCGAACTATTCTTTATGTCCAAGCTCTCAATGTGGACAGCCGGGACAGTTTTAGCACGTTCCAAGCCCCGTTTGGTGTAAATCATTTTTTCACCTCCATGGAACGAATGTCTTTTTCCTGGCATTTGGGCGGCATTTCGCCCTGCAGATCGCCCAACCATTTGATCCGGCGCCGTGACCTTCCCGTTGACTATGAAAATACAAGTGTTGTTCTGTAGGGAGGGTGCAACGTCTGGGCTTGGCAACGTCCTCGTTTTGGCGGGTAAGGAGCTGTGGACTCGCCGAGGGAGATGAGAGGTAATTTTGTTGTCTGGCACTTTTTGAGCGTATTTCGTTTTACTTTTTGGCGCTTCCCCTGTGTCCATTTTGCTTCCAGTTGAATTCATATCGCTTCCTTCACTATTCGTACTCCTAACGCTGTTATTTTTACTATGATCTTTTGTACTTTCGTCACTGTTCTTTGAATTGGTCTGCAACTTGCTCCAAGCCTTTCGCATGTCATCTTGAATTTCTCTTTTTGTTGGAGACACGTAGCTCTTCGGAGTTTTCTCTATCGGGGAATTCGTACTCTCGAGTTTCATCCGGTCGCTCTTGAGTTTGTTTTCCATATCAAAGTTCTGTTCCTTTGCCGCCATACTTCTCGTCCCGCGGCCGCTGATTGGACGCCGAAGCGCAAGCACTGGTGATGGCTTCTCTTCAAGCTCCGCCTCCATCGTATCGTCCACGCCCACCCCCGTTAACACACTAACCATCTCGCTCCGATCGCTGTCGAGAACATTGTTACTTTCCGGGTAGCCCCACCCCATTGCGATCCGCTTAGCCAATAGGCAGTAGGCAGCGTTCTCGGAGGTTGGTCTATTTTCTTGCACGCACTCCGTCAGGATATCCTCCTGATGACCGCATTGTACGAGCGCTTTGATGATGCGTTGATCCACCAGAGGTTTAGGGGTGGAGTCTTCGAAGCGGGAAGGATAGAGACGCCGTGAGTATCCCCTGTTCATCCATGGATGCCGCATGATATCAGGGAGTTTGATGCGATCCAGTTCTTTCGGTTCTAAAAGTCTTCTAAGAAAGTCTCGGCAATCTGAGGTAAGCGAGTAACATGGGAAATAATTACAAATTTCTTTCAACATGAGAGATAAGAATCGTTCGATGATAATTTTCAGCTCATATATATTCAAACGAAAGATAATGTGCTATTTAAACAAAAGTTATTATCATGATAAAGATCGCAAGAAAAAGAACAAAACGTTTAACTCCACAGTGAGGGGTAATACTAGCGTATTTGTCTATGTATTCGCAAATTTGGTCCGTCAGTTCCCTACTTTCCGAAGAGACACGTACCGTCCATGCATATGAAAGGAAATTGATTATAAAAATGTTTACATTAGATTTTACCTTTTGTAAGAGTTTCTGGTATGCTGGCGCCCTGCATGATCCTTGCGTGTAGCTTACTCATGTTGTTGGGCGGGTCCACCACGAAGGGTAACTCCCCTGTCAACATGGCGTACATGTTCACCCCTCTGAGGAATTTTTAAAAAAAAGGGAGTTCAAGATTAAATCAAGTTCACCTCAAATTGGCCCACCCACGAGACCACGAAATCGACATGTCGGTCTTCGAGGCACATTCTGACAGGTTTATGAGCGTTCACGAGATCGACAGCCCACGAGATCAACATTTCGGTCTCGCAGCCCTTTCTTCTTTTCTGACATTCAACATGCCCCCCCCCCCCCTCCCCCTCCTCCTCCCCGCCACGACAGGTATGTGGGCTAGGGGCGCTTATATATAATTGTTCTTGTATTTTTTTTCTACATGTATGTGCCTCGCTAAAAAACATTTGAAAAACTGGAGTCCTGAATACATTGGAACTGGGGAGGGTGTGAAGCCGAAGCCCCCTCTATGGAACTGCTTCTGCCCCCGAATGAGGGAAATTGACAAGGTGTCATTTTAGAGGCATGATCATGACTTACATGCTCCATACATCGACAGATGGGCCATAGCTTGAGTTGCAGAAGATCTCCGGGGCAGCGTAGGCCGGAGAGCCGCATTGCGTCCGAAGAAACCCGTCGTATCCAAGAATATTACTCAGTCCAAAATCTAAAGAAAAGGAAAAACAGGGTGAAATATATCTGCGTGATTGAATCGGCAGAATATCCCATAGTTCCCCTTTCCCCTCGCATTTTCATACCTGGAAAATGGAATCCAGTCCTAGACATTTACTTTTTTCATGGGGGTTAATCGACTATTTTATATTTACGCATGGATGACGGTAACAAAATGTTGCCAAAAGGCTTTCTGCCTCTTTTTTTTTTACAAAATTTGAGATTTTGCCGACAAGAACTTTAAGGTGTTACACCCCCCCCCCCCCCATCCCCCTTCATCCCGGCATCCGAGAAGCTCATGATAGCTGTTAAACGCTCTCAGTAATGATTGTACAGAAGTAACAAGAAAAATGATCAACAACGATTAATGATACAGCCGCATCAGGCCAAATTGTCGCCCATCCATCTACGATCATGCGTTGCTTTACATCATTATTTTAACAGCGTATTTCCTCTTTACCGTATATCACAATTAAATGGAAAATAGGTTTAATTCAGAAAAAAACACGAAATGGAACATAGAATTGCTTTTAATCTGTTTACGAAACTTACCTATTACTTTCAGATTTTGGTCGTTGTCCAGAAGAAAGTTCTCGATCTTGATATCCCTGCCATACAGATATTTAAGAAGAAAACAAAAATACTGTTGATGATACAAAAGCCAATTAAAATACCAATGCCCCCAATGATGGCACACCTAAAAGGTAAGATAATATTGGTCCATATATTACTCTCCTCCCACCTCCCCTTCTTACCTTCACCAACACATCACCCTAACAATCGTATTAACACTTTGATTGCTTTCTTCGCCTCTTTGCGTGGAAGCTCGTTTGCCACGCGTGCAATTTTGCACAAAATAATTGACCACAATAATTTGGGAAAGGAATTGTGCAACACAATGGCTGTGCAAAATCATACTTTGATAGGATCGATGGCGAGAGAATTCGTCCAAACAAATCGCTAGGTTTGTTTAAATGAAAGGTAACTAGCCAACGACGTCGACTGATTTAGCTAATAGCCAAAAGCATTCTACGAACCTGTGGATGACATCTAGATGGTGCATGTGATCGACGGCGGTGACGAGTTGCCTGATGTATCTTCTCGTCTCCCTCTCACTCAGCTTTCTCCTCTTACACAGGAAGGACATGAACGTTCCGCCCTCTGCGAGCTCCATCACCAGGTAGTAATTACTAGCCGTCTCAAGAACCTTCATGCAGGGAGAAAATAGTACGTCATAATTTACTCATAAAGATGGTTCCTAATAAACAGAGACATAGCGTACATTCAAATGCTGGGTTCGTATTCCTGAGATTGGAAATAATTCATTAACCCGTTTTAATTCCTTAGAACCCCAGCAACCTCACTTAAAAAATTAAAAATACCCTTTCATTGTTTTCATTGTTGGAAAATACGAAAATACTTTCATTTGACGGAATGGCAAACGTTCACTCATATTGTAAAGTTCGTCATCACAAAGGTTCTCTTTTTTATATCAAACCAAGGGGTGACGAACTTTCGGAACCTTTTGGAGAAACGAATTTGTAATGGCTACATAACACGAGAGGGGCAGTGTCGGTCTCATGGGCAGTCTGCAAATTTATCTGAGCAATCGTGAAGGTTTATGAGACCGACGGCACATTATAGACCGACTGCCAATAAGACCAATATGTCGGTCTTTCGGGCCCTTTAACAATTTATTTTAAAGGGATCGTGAGACCGATACGCTGGATCTGATGGGCTGTCAGTCTGATCCCCGTCGGTCTCATAATTTATTATGAAGTCGGTCAATACTAGACCTTCTTCTACTAAAACGATTTTTTATTTTTTTTTATTAAATGAACTTCAAAGCGGCCATAACTGATCTTTCTTACCTCATAGAGTCGAGCGATGTTGGTATGGCGCATCTTCTGAAGAACGGTTGCCTCTCTGCGTAGATTCTTACGAACGTAGTCTCGATTGGCGATCAACTTCTTATCAATTACCTTCACGGCAACCTGAAAAATAAAAGGACGATGTTATTACCCCGGTGACTATCCTCAAGAAACTACCCCCTCCCCCTCCAAAACAAAGGTGAAATACTACCCTCGGGCCATATGCATACGAGGTGAAAGGCAAAGCTGGCTACAACCCCCCCCCCCCCCCCCCCTCCCCACCCCCACCCCTCTCTCTCTTTCCCCCAAAAAACTTTGAAATTACCAATACTCAGGCAACCGCTACCTAATATCTGGGCATCACCAGTTCTCAGTTCTGCAACCTTATATTTGGGCAGTGAGATGGTCTAATTTACTTTTTGATATCTACTATATTTTAATGAATTTTTTTTCTCGCTATGATAAAGATTCATATTTTTGGCTTAAGCGCTTCATTCCCTCGCAAAATATAGTCATTGGAAAGCCGATATTTGGGAAAGCGACATTGAAATTCCAAAATTGTTTATCAAATATCATTCATTTGCACGGTCTTGAACAATCATTGTATGTTTTGATTCGATTCGGTGATGATTTATTATACGTCATAACCAGCACTCAAGGTTTTCCTTGGAAGAAAGACACACCCTTTCCTTGAACATGGACCCACATTCTATCTTACATGCACACCCGCACACAGTCTTTGCTCAACCTTCATTTGTGGTTTGCATGCGTTTAGCAGACAACACATCTACTAAGACCGAGCTTGCTATCGATCCTATCGATCGCAAGGGGAGAGCACTTTCTCTAAAATCTTAATCCAAGCGTGCATGTCTCATTAATATTTAACGAGTGCGTCAAAACAAAATGATCATTCTTTGTCATGCATGCATTTCTAATGTGAGCTGTTAAAAGGAATGATTGTTATTCCAGATCTCAACAAAATATTTATTTATTACTTTCCAAAGTAATATGCCTATCCTATAAGCCCCCAAAATGTAAAGTCATGACTGTTTTGCTTTATGAATTCCCTTTCTCTTTGTCCCAAGGACGCAGACATGTTTACGAAGTCATTCCAAAAGCAGTGGAGTATCTTTTGAAATGTAAAATACCAGTAAGCAGTAAAATTTCGGATGCTGATTTTTAAGTGTATAAAGTGTAGATCTAATTGAAAGTTTTACCCTGAGAGGGAAAGATTGAGCTTAATAACTGTCCGTTTTTGGAAAAGGTTACGCGAAAGTAATAGCTTATATCCCAAGATGAACTCGAGAAAATAATTACCATATTCTGGTGTTAAATTTAGCTCTTTTTTTTTTAATAATCCATTTCCTTTTTATAATCAAATGAATACACATGCAGTCAATGAAATATATATTGATTGTACATTACAGAGAGGAAAGATGCGAAATTCCCTGTAAGTCCGGCGCTTAACGATATCATGTCATGTAATTTGGTATGACCAAAGTCAGATGAAATAATTAATCTTCATAAAATAGGACCGTCAGAAAAATGGGAATTAATGACACATGTAGGAGCTTCAAGGGGGCGCGAGCCACCCTCTTCCCCAGAAAGGGGGTGAACAAATAAGAAATAGAACAGGCGACGAAAGTGCGAAAGGGAAAGGGGAAAGGGGGAACGAGAAAAGAAGACGCAATGACCACCTTCCGCCACCCTCTTCCTAATCAGCAGCCTTTTTTATTTTCTGGGGAATATCACCCCCCCCCCCCCCTCATCATTCCAGTCCATTGGACTCACATTACGTCATTGACAATTGGTCCTACCTGTTCTTGTGTTAAGATATGTGTTCCAAGGCGAACTTTGGCAAAAGACCCTTCGCCGATGACATCGCCTAAGATGTAGCCTCCGACTTTCTTTCTGACCACCATGCCGTCCGATCTCGACTTCCTTCTCCTCCTCTCAGGCTGACCACCATCTCGACCACCGTTTCCATTGTGGCCTCCTCTATCCTCTTTCTTCTCTCCCCCACCACCAACGCATGCGACATCGCCACCGACATCGCCATTGGACGAAGGCGCAGTCTCTAGGATCTGTCGGCCGTGTTGGTTGACGGGAGCCGGGGACATGGTGAGATTAAGATGCGGGCTTGGCAGCGCTACGACAGCGCTAGCCATATTCCATGTTCATGATGATAATGTCTTTATTGAATCATTTCCAAAAAGATCATTTTAAATTTACTTCAGACTCTGCGGGAACATCGTTAAATGTTTTCCTTCTTGGATGATAAAGGCGACATTTTCGCCAGAGAGCGTCAGAATGTTTTCTTTAATTCCAAATATCAAGATCTTTTGTACGCCTTTGTTTGAACCCTCTTACGTGAAACCGCGTTCTCAAACAGATTACTCTTCAGATGAAGATTCCTTTTCACAAGTATCAAAACATTTTGCTCCAAAATCCCAATATTTCACCAAGAATGTTCTAAGGAGAGCGTATCGTGCATGAAACTCGTTTGATGAATCGCGCAGACGACAGCCCTAACGATAAACTTTCACTTTTTCTTCAAGCGGGTGATTCGTATACTACACCCACAGTGGCTTGGGGTTGTTCCTAAGGAAGGGGCATATAACACATCACCCCTTCACGACCGCAAAACCGCTATAAAAGAGGCTGGAACCCTCCTCCATTATATACCCCATAGTGAAAAGGTATGCATCGATCGATACTTCGCGCTAAAATGGCGATCGATAACCGACTGAATGGCCAATTCAACTTGCTATCCAAGGGTACAAAATCTGACAAAAAAGACGAACAAAACACTTTTATAGCGGGGCCTGTTCAATGATAATCACACTCGTTGTTTCCCCATGTCCCTACCCCCTTCTCAAGATGTATATGTGATAATCTATTGATAGTCCAAGCAAACATTCGAGCCAGTAGACTTTATATAGTATTGTTAAACCCAAATCAATCCG
>JAVYIG010014217.1:0-42801 GCA_035222895.1 Strongylocentrotus droebachiensis
TTTTATATTTTGTGATACCATACAAATCACATTAGACAGAAAGGGAAAAAACATATCAAGTATAGAATCATTTACTTTCTTATAATTGATACCATACAAAGATCATGTAAATCAGAAAGAGATAGTGTATATGAGGGTGAATTAATTTTTTTTTTAAATATTTTGTGATACCATACAAATCACATTAGACAGAAAGGGAAAAACATATCAAGTATAGAATCATTTACTTTCTTATAATTGATACCATACAAAGATCATGTAAATCAGAGAGAGATAGTGTATATGAGGTGAATTAAACATTTTTTTTAATATTTTGTGATACCATACAAATCAAATTAGACAGAGAGGGAAAAACATATCAAGTATAGAATCATTTACTTTCTTATAATTGATACCATACAAAGATCATGTAAATCAGAGAGAGATAGTGTATATGAGGTGAATTAAACATTTTTTTTAATATTTTGTGATACCATACAAATCAAATTAGACAGAGAGGGAAAAACATATCAAGTATAGAATCATTTACTTTCTTATAATTGATACCATACAAGATCATGTAAATCAGAGAGAGATAGTGTATATGAGGTGGAATTAAACATTTTTTTTTATATTTTGTGATACCATACAAATCACATTAGACAGAAAGGGAAAAAAACATATCAAGTATAGAATCATTTACTTTCTTATAATTGATACCATACAAAGATCATGTAAATCAGAGAGAGATAGTGTATATGAGGTGAATTAAACATTTTTTTTTATATTTGTGATACCATACAAATCACATTAGACAGAAAGGGAAAAAAACATATCAAGTATAGAATCATTTACTTTCTTATAATTGATACCATACAAAGATCATGTAAATCAGAGAGAGATAGTGTATATGAGGTGAATTAAACATTTGTTTTATATTTTGTGATACCATACAAATCACATTAGACAGAAAAGGGAAAAACATATCAAATATAGAATCATTTACTCTCTATAATTGATACATACATAGATCATGTAAATCAGGGAGTGAAAAGTATATGAGGCAAATTGACTGGTTTTCTTATATTTTGTGATACCATACAAATCAAACAAATAGAAATGTACCATGCATCTTGACGGGGAAAAAAAAATCATGTAAGATTTTCTAAAAATAAAAGCAATTGACGCATTTCCAAATGAAAACAAAATCAGCACCTCCCTCACAAAGTACATTATTACAATCATGATGTTATACAACTATTCCAGTTAATTTTTTTTTTTTTTTTTTTTTTTTTTTTGGGGGGGGGGGGGGGGCTTTAAGTTGACTATATCACTTGATATTTAGTGTAAAATGTACTGACAGAAAACAATTTATAATGTATATCCATTATCTTTAAAAAATCAAGCAATTTAAGGTTTTGTTTGTTTCTTCAAGCACAAATTTTCTTGTTGTATTTTTTTTTAAGCCACCATAGATACATGGAGGACGAGTACCGGGTACTGTATGTATGACAAACTTTGTTATATGACTCCATGATGCATACATCCAGCTGACTTATGTACATGTACCGTACTCTATTTTTCTATTAAACTTCCTCACTCTCCCCCCCCCCCCCCCCCCCTCTCTCTTCTGTGCAATTTTAAAGCCCCTTCTATCTTTCTCCTATCATGAGGAAATAATAAATTTGTGAGGGCAAAATTGTGTCATATTATCAGAGAGTGAAGTTCTGACACAACTGTATGCACTTATGCAGGATATGCTCGGCACCAAAATATAATCCTGAACATGTGATAGATATTTCTCGGGCAGGGAGATAGGGGATGAGGAGTAGTTTGCAGGCACATCCCTAGTCAGTCGCTGTGCTTGTAACAGTGTCTGTACGGTGAGACTAGGCTGACGGCATACTGCATCGACTTTGTACGTTAGCAGCTGACACAGCCAGCGCCAGAGACTGACAGAGCTAGGCTCTGCTCAAGACTTCGAGGAATTGTGGTTAAGTGTCAAGTTAGAGTCAAATGATAGTCTGTGCCTGCAGACTTGAGGGGGAGGGTGAGGGAGAGGGTGAGAGTGAGAGGGTGAGGGGGAGGGTGAAGCAGATAGGAGGTTACATAAGCAACTGCGAAGAGCCAGAAGGGTGTCACTTGGTAGCATCGTAAATCTATAGAGCTAACACCCTTCTAGTTCTCAATCAGAAGATGATGTTCAGAAGAAAGTATGTACAGTGTATGAAAGTGAATGAATTGAAAGACTGAGAGTCAGGGAGAAGATGAAGAACAGACAGAGGAGGAAAGAGAAGGAAGAGTAATAAAAAGCTAAAAAAAAATAATTTTAAAATGTTTAAGGGGGGAGGGTGAGTTGTTTGTTGCCTGACAAAATGGATACCAGGAAAGAAGCAAGAAAGAAGCAAGAAAGAAGAAAGAAAAAGGAAAGAAAAAGGAAAGGAAGAGAAAAATGCTGTAAAATACTAGAAAATGAGGGGTATAGAAACAGAGGACAGGAGTCGCAATAGAAGAAAAAAAATGGTACAGAAAAATATTCACAAATGGGATGGAGACGGAGACTCAATTAAAGGTACACACAGACAGACAGACTGACTGACACAAAAGGACAGTGATACAGAGAGAGGAGATGAGAATGGAAGAGAGAGATAGAGAACAGACAAGATACCAAGTTTACTCATTTGAGTTTCCTATCTTCCAGCTCGACGCATGGTTAACATATCAAAACTGTGTGAATCATCAATTATGCATGTACATGTAGCATGTGACATCAATACAATACAACGCATTGGTTGCGTTCTTTGAAGAAGAAAAAAGTCATATGGTTACAGCCGATAGTTCTGTTTTAGTATGATCATGGCTTAGTTTCATTTTTATATTGAAGTTTCAAAACACATACATTATGTGCAGAACTAGGATTCTACTTACTTTAACCATCTAGCATGATCTAATTAAAAGAACTTACCAGTAACTTGTAGCATAACTTCTAAATGTAGATGATCAATTAAATCTGTTTACAGAAAAGATTTTGAAAAAAAACCATATCTGCACAATTTCTATGACAGATAGGTTAGAAAATGTACAAAACCAACTTGTCCTTTGTCAGTGCTTAGTAGTCGTTACCTAACCTACATGTATGTTGTAAGTAGTGCTGTAACATCACGGATATCTCCAATTCCGTTTAACCGCCAGTCAAAACCGGACGGTTTTCGGTTAAACGATTTATTTATAAAAAAAAAAAAAAAAAAAAAAAAAAAAAAACGATTTTTTTTTTTTTTTTTTTTTTTTTTTTTTTTTTTTTTTAACTTTTTTTTTTTCTTCACCGACTCTGTCGGTAGCAAGCCAGGTCCGTGTGAAAAAGCGGGAAGGAATTTCATTTGTGCTTGTGAACTTGTCATAAATAATAGTAACAATGTCGATTTTAGAGGAATGTGTAAGATCATTAATGTAAAGTAAAAACAGTAGAGGACCTAGGATAGAACCTTGTGGTAGGCCATGTGTTCAAGTTGGATGAATTATTATTATAAATTACATATTGAGATCTATTACAAAGATTACTTTCAAACCAAGATGACAGACAAATTGGAGTGTTGTTCTAGTTTCAGAGTGGTGAGTCAACACACCGATTACTGAACTGGGAGACATTGCCAGGCATAGTGCCAGGTGTAGGGGCATAAATCGAAACTTTAAAAAAAAAAATATTAAAAAAAAAAAAAAAAAAAAACGGGGTAAACGAAACCGTCCAATTGAAAACGGAATCCGCCATGGGCGGGTCGGATACCGGACGGTTAAACGTTTGACTACAGCACTAGTTGTAAGAATATCACAATTGTGTGAAATAGCATGCCAGCGCTCCAAATACAATTAAAGCAGAAGCTAGAAATTGTTGCCAAGTTCAGACCAGACCTTTCTGAGAATTTTAATCTTTTTTTTCCTCCATCTTCTTACTCTTTTAGCAGCTAACAGACCCTAAACTACACACTGTTGGGACAAACAACTTTTCAGATCTCTCAGAAGTCACAACTGAATTCTATACACATAATAACAGAGTTGACCTTGTATACAACATATATACCAAAGTATTGAACCTTGATGTAACTAACACTACAATAAGACTATGCACCTGGCACAATACAGAGATCCAAAACGACCTTTTTTTGTAGAGAATAGAGATAAAAGTACATGGAAGCCTACCCATATTTCTTTGGCAAAATTGTTATAGCCGGTACACAGGTACTCCACCGAAAAAGTGTCTGGGTACACTGCAGTGTAATTAATAGTGTGTCCTAATTTCCTCACAGCGATATTTTAAGTATTTATTGTGATGTTCAGAATTCTTATCAGTTTACCAGAACTTTTTTTAAGCTTTCCAAAACTAAATCTCTCATTGCTCCTATGTTTTAGGGTTTGTTTTTTTTTTTTTTTTTTTTTTTTTGCTGGTACAAGGGTACCAAACATGGGCCTAGTTTTCAGGAGTGCATGTTAAAGTGATTTGGCACATAAGTTTGGTGTAATCCAATGAAAGGGTTTTGTACCTGGTTTTAACATTAAGTGTGTCGTAAAAAATAATGTTGCTGTTGCTCTATCTAGGGCAATTCTAAACCTCAGTGTCATCTTGTAACTAGCTCGATTCGTCTTCAACGCTCACTAATCATTAAGCAAGTGTGTACGCTCAAAGATTGTGTGCACTACATTGTAGGTATGCAAGGTTCTGAAAGCGCCTCTAGCAGCCTCACAATACCATCACTTTTTAAGTTTTGTGTATGCCTAATAAAAACAAAAATACTGTACTGTATTCATCACAGTGTTCAATGTACATGTTTGACTACCAGTACCTTTACACCATATATATCTGTGTGAAATGAAAAAGGTCAAAAATCAATGGTTGATAGTAAATATTGTTTTACTAAATTTTTTGTATACCAGTAACTTCCTTTGTTATGATATAAGTATAATGTACATGTATCATACAATTTCTTATTACATATCAATCTACATCATTATAAGTTTCCTTATAGATAAATTATTTCTTAAATTGTGTGTACATTATAGAGAGCATGACATTTGATACAAAAATCATTCTTTGAAAGAAAAGGGGGAGGGGGAGTGAATGGTACATGTACTTGTTGTAGCACCTTGTATTGGTAGGAATGTAAATGGAATGCTTACCGAATTATTCCGGCCACAACATAGTGAAATGAGGGTTGCGCTCAGCTTCCCCAATTATACAGCACGGCTAGCTCCACTCTCAGCAATCTGGAGTCAGGACAGAGAGGAGGAAGAAGGGGGAGGAGAGAGGAGGGGGAGAGAGAGGAGGGAGAGAGAGAGAGGAGGGAGAGAGAGAGGAGGGAGAGAGAGAGGAGGGAGAGAGAGAGGAGGAGGGGGAGAGGAGGGAGAGAGGAGGGGAGAGAGGAGGGGAGAGAGGAGGGGAGAGAGGAGGGGCAGAGAGAGGAGGGGGAAGAGAGAGGAGGGGGAGAGAGAGGAGGGGAGAGAGGAGGGGAGAGAGGGGAGAGAGGAGGGGAGAGAGGAGGGGAGAGAGGGGAGAGAGGAGGGGAGAGAGGAGGAGAGAGGGGAGAGAGGAGGAGAGAGAGGGGAGAGAGGAGGGGGAGGGGAGGGGAGAGGGAGAGGAGGGGGAGGGGAGAGGGAAAGGAGGGGAGAGTAGGAGGAGGAGAGAGAGAGGGGGAGGAGGGGAGAGAGAGAGAAGGAGGTGTGAGGGACAGCAGATGCCAGATGAGGAAAGGAGGGGAGAGAAGGGGAGGGGGAGAGAAGGGGAGGGTGGGAAAAAGGGGAGAGGGGTAGAAGGGGAGGGGGAAAGAGTGAGGAGTGGGAGGGGGAGGAGGGTGCAGTAAAGTGAAGAGGCAGGAGATGAAGGCCAGAAGGGAAAGAAATATGGACCAACAGAGAAGTGAAAAGGGTCACAGGAGGACAGAGGTGGGAGGAGTGGATAGATTTTTTAACAGTAGATACCAAGAGAGAGAAAGAGAGAGAGAGAGAGAGGGGGAGGGCGACAATGGAATGAAGAGGAAGAGCAGGGACGCAGAGAGAGAGTACAAAAAAGTGATGAGAGGATGGTAGAAATAAGAAAGAAATAGTTAAGTCAGGGAATTATTGTGAGCAAAATAGAAGGGGAAAGTATAAAGAGTTAGAGGAATAATGATAGAAAAAAAACACAGGGAGTGAGAGAGAATTGGTAAAGGACAGCAATAGCAGGAGGTGGATCAAAGAAGGGTATGAGGAAGAAAACAAAAACAAACAGAATATGTTAATGTCAAGATCCCAATGCACATATCAAAACCTACAGAATCCCAAGTACATGCAAGCTTGAACCCTTCAAGAATTCAATCCGATTCCTGGCCTTGACATCCAACTGCAGCGCAATGCACAAGTCAGGGGCTGCATACACTGGCATACGTAGGGCAAACAAATCCCAAACGACTCACAAACTAGGAGGCCTTGGAAAAAGTCAAATTCCCCCTTGATCTACAGAACTGTGCACAATCATCATCCTGCGATAGATAACATGAACTACAGTGGCACACTAACATGTTACAGTTATTCACTGATTGTCCGGCTGGCGAGTAACGGCAGCATAGGGCAGTATATCGTTACAATGGCACAGATAACCCACAGATAAAAATCATAAATATATATGAGCTTGGATATGCAAACACAAGCACAGCACTAGCTACCACCAGCATAGCAGCCCAAAAGAGAGAAAATGCTTACATTATTCACAATATCTTCCAACTTGGGTGTCCAGACTCGAGGATTATTCCTTAGAGGTAGGCCCTACACTGTTGGTAGTGGAACAGTAACAGATTAGGCTGGCTAAATCCACACAAGAGCATGTTCTTTAGAAATGCTGCACTGAGCTGAAGAAGCGCTGCCCGTGAATGTGACTATTTTCTTTTTTAATAGGGGCTGAAAAGAACAAGCCACCTCCACTGCAAGGAGTGTTGTAAATGATAGCGCATGTAGTTAGTTTACACACAACACAGGCAGAGCAGCGCTAGGCAGTACGATTCTCTGGCTGGCTGGGCTGGCAAACGCTCAACTCTATGAACGCTCTCCCCTTATGATCCGAGTGTACAGCGTAAATACAAAAGAGCATAGCATAATGTCTGCTTATGCTGTGTGTGTATGTGTGTATAGAGTTTGTGTGTATGCTGTGTGTGTTCGTACGATGTTGGCCATAGTTCGGGGGCAATAGAACGTTCCTGCCATAGATTTGCTTAGTGTGTGTCCTCTATTTTCTTGGCCTGCTCAATATATTTCTGTGGGGGTAGCCAGCCAGCCATGCACGCTTCGGCAGGCTTGCTTGGCTTTTTCTCTTTTTTTCTTCAGAGTTCAGTTCCTCGCCTGCCAATCCACGCTGAGCATAGGAAGAGGGCACTGCATGCTCTGTTTCGGACTCTGTACATCTAGCTGTAATGCCATGGATTTGGCCTCCCCTCATAACGTGTTTGAACATGGGGGAGCATAAAACAGGAGCTAGATAAACATTCTTCAACTGTTTCACTAGCTCACAAGCCCTGGGAATGAGTAATGGGTCAGCTGGTTCTGAGTGCTTCTGATTAGAAACATCCCACTAAACTAATCTACAATGACACTGGTCAGGCATTACACCACACTCACAGACTCATTTGCTCTGAATTTAAGAGCAGATATTCAATTACTACGATACTTAAACAGCTAGTCGTAAATCTTTCCCCCACCAGTCAATTTCAAACAGAGAATTTAGTTCCTGTTTCCAAGCACAAGTTTCTACAAAATATGGCAAGGATAGTATCAAGGATACTAGGCCTGTATTCTAAAAAAGTAAAGAAAAGTATATGAAAAATCCTTTATCAGTTCTGATGAGGGCTTTTAATTGTAGGAACTGTGATATAAAATGACAACAAAAAGCTTCTGATGCTAAACAAAATGGAAATTGGTAGCCTAAATAATATTTCACAGTATTTTTCGTAAAACTCTGAAATTCACTGACATCGTCCACAACCTTCTTTAAAAAAACTTCAATGTGTAAAAAGACCAGAGATATGTTACATAGCCACGTCTCGGATTACACTCCATCACTACAACACTACATTACTGCCTTTTTATGCTTTTTAAAATTTCATATTTTAGATCACCAAATCATATATAGAAAACAGGGCTTCCAATTAATTTGAATTCAAATGAGGTGACTTTTACTTCATCTGGCATAGCACCAAGCAAGTCTATCAATGTTTCAATAAATGAATAACACTCTTAAAAGAATATATATGTTTTTTAAAACTTTGTTGTTGTTGTTGTTGTTGTTGTTGTTGTTGTTGGTGAAGTTTGCTAAGCAACCGGAAAAGATGCCAAGCCAGAAATTTTCCAAGCCGGTATGTGATTTAAAAAAAAAAATGTCTGTGTGATGTTTGGTAATGCAAACGGTAGCAGCTGAAACATCGCGATGTTTATCACGTGACTTTCGGCTCTTCAGGATTGTTGGCATTTAATGGCAGGGCCAGGGTCAGAGGTCGGGAAGACCATGCATGCACATTAATTAACAACCAAAACACACCAAAATATCACTGAGTTTTTCTGTCGGTTATGTTTTAGTGCAAATGTAAACGGTAGCGCAAAACATTACAATTTTTCAATGAGAGTTTTGACAGTATAAATGCGCCTATCTTGAGTTGAGCAAAATTTGACATTTATCAGCAATAATTGGTCATTGGTAAGAGCAGACATTATGAAAGTTGCACTCTGATATTCACCATTTGTGCATTTACCTACATCAAAACTGCAAATTTTCCCTCGATCTCTAACGTTTAACCAACAGATTTGCATATTATCATTCATGCTAAATAAAATAAGCAGCAACTTCTTTTTATTCATGTTTGGAAAAGCTCCAAGCTATCTTGTGTTCCTATTGTAGTTTAAATGGATCATGCACTGAGCCTGCTTTAGCAGCTTTATACCTGTTATTGTGTAATCCTCCTTTAGTCAAAGCAAACCTGCTTTATAGTTTATCCTATTCTTATATTAGGATTAGTGCTTACACCTATTGCCTTCGCCCCTCCTTGCATTATACATGGTCCAGCATGATCTCTGGTCGGCACAATGCACAGGTATTGAGTATAAAATGCAGCAATTTAAAAGCTATTGATGTTGATATACAAGTACATGGGGCGTTGTTGGTTTTTATCCCCCCCCCCCCCCTACCAGTAGAAATGTCAAAAGCACACTTCATTAATACTTGGAAAACCTGAACTGACAGATATTTTATCTTCGTCAATACTACGGAAAGGATACTGGCATTTCTGCTCATGATAAACAGTTTCCCCGGTTTATCACTAAGTATTCACTTTTAACCGTAATTCATGAATGATAAATTTAAAAAGTGATAATTAATAACTTCCCACCGTACCTTTAGTAATATGAAAAGTAGAGGCATTAGCTGCTTCTAAATTTACTATTTACCGTAACAGTTTACAGTGTAAGCTGATACAAAGTAAACAAAATTGCTCTTTCGACTTTCAGGATAAAATAAAATTGCTCTTTGGACTAACAATACATACAATGAAATGCAATTTTGAATATTTTTAATTTTTGTACAGGTACTCTTTTCCTCAGGCTGTAGATTTTTGCTACTAGTGATGAGCTTGCAAATCAAACTTGACTACATGTAAAACTACCTTCTTTTTTTAAAGGGGGGGGGGGTATGCTAGGAGAGCGTTGTTCATAAATCTATGGGTGCATTTGCTGACTGGATTTGGCTGTGATATATTAAAGATCATACAGCAGTATTCTAGAAAATGTTTCATCCCCAGTAAAAGGTCTTTAACTTGTCATGAATCGCATAGATAGCATAATTTGTTATGCTCTTGCACAGATGTCATAGGAGAGAAACCTGAACCCAAACCCATATTTTGTCATATAATTAGGGATAATGTATTAGGATAAGGATGAGGTTTTAGGTGAGGTTTTAGGTTAGGTTTTTGGTTCGGGTTAGAGTTATGATAGCGTGTAGTCCAAGGTTAAAGTAAGAAAATTCTGTTGGTAAAGAAAAATGACCGGGTAGCAAAAGTCACCTGAGCATGTGTTGTAGAACCCACTGGATATTAATACTGTGTGCAAACATTGTATCAGCATCAGGGAGTGCATATTGCAGGGAATATTATATGTGCTTAGTTCTTTCCCAGTACCGGGGTAACTAGAATCAACTGGATTGAGCTAATAATCACTAGTCTCATCTCAAGGCTGAGAATGGTTTTAGCTTTCCTACATATTTCTGCATAAAAGCAATAAATAAAGGTATCTTGTAAATGATAAGTCTGTGGCTCACTTCGCCCAACCCCTCTTTCGTTATTTCTCTTTCTCTCTCTCTCTCTCTCTCTATTGCTATCTCTCTTGCTTTTTCTCTCCAGTATTTTTTTGTATTATTCCAATTGCTTATGGAGACAAAAGAAGAGAACAAATGTTATATTAAAACCTCTGGGGACATCCGTAGCTTAAATTTACATGTCAATTTTTGTTTCTTTTAATTTTGCAGAAGCTTTCAAACAGTGAATGAAATATGATTGAACATTGAAAAACAAAAGTATAAGAAAAAATGTACTTATTTATTTTCTGCGGCCTAATAAACACCCTAGGGGGGGGGGAGGAGGACATAATTGCTTTAGAAAGCTTGTTTTTAGATATTAATATTCATTTCCAGTAGATAGATTGATGTTCTCACCACTGGATGGTTGATTTAAAATAGCCCCAAACACCCAAAGACATGGATTATCTGTGATTTACGGCTAGAGCTATTATAATTACTTCCACATAATTTATACTGAGAATCTGTATTACTCTGGGTACGCTTTGAGTTGAAAGTGCATGTAGTGTCATTTCTGTAAAACCGGCTAACAAACAAAACATATAGGCTCCCTATAAATACAAATTTTACAAGTCCAATCCTATCTCAGTGTGATTTTCCACATGAAAAATTCAGATTGATTTTCACAATTATAACTATCTCAAACTGGAAAGAAATTGGAATGAAGAAAGAGATTTTGAGTTTTCAGACTATTCCTTGTACATGATTTTAACAATGAAGTGTAACTTTCCAGCACTGGAATGTACATTGTACAACGGTCGATACGGATTGTAAATGTTCCTGTATACGGTTAGCAACCGTCAACCATTCTTCAACTATTGTCAAACGCGCCAATAAAACCTGACAACCATTCAAAGAGGGGCGCCCACGAGCATCCCAATCAAAAGGAGAGGTAGCTAGGGGAAAAAAGATAGAGGTCGGCTCCACGGTGCTTAACGGAGTATCATACAAAAAGTTAGTGAACCTGTGCACAAGATAAAATTTATGACAATTGCTGTACCGGCCATACAAAAGAACAGTAGACTTGGCAACAGTTCGCTTTGATATTGGCAGCGCTGCGCAGATACAATTGCCAGACACTGACAATGGAGATTTTCAAAATCCAGCTCAATTTTTTGTTCTTTCTCTTTTTCCACGCTTCTGTTTACTACACTTGCTTATGGTTATATCATAGCAGTTTGAAGGTATTTGCATATCACAGATCTTTATGATCAGATTGATGAAAAAACTCCCCTCTCCATATCAATAAAAGGAAAATGAACTGTTCTCTTGATGCTTGAGTGGAAACTGGAAAGGGTAACAGTATGTGGAGAGGTTCATACAGAGTTTAAGTTTTTGGAATGATAAATGTTGAAAGAAAATTTAAGAAAAAAATCTCAGAATAATTAATGCATATGTGGATGCAGTGTGGGATTTACACAGTAACTACACTAACAAAAACCAACGCAAAAATACACCACCCTTTTATCAAACTGACCCCTTTATTCTGTCTTTGCTGCGAAAGTCATTACAAAATGATGAGATATAAATATGACCTATAATATTCATAACACACAGTATAAGAAATGAGAGAAAAATAGCAGTTCCTTACACTCACTCTGGGGTTAATTGGAGATGCCAAAGCAAGGCGAACCTTACTGGAATGTACACAAAGGCTTACAATACTTTGACCTCCCCATCCATCCATACATGTAGGACTGACTGTGTACACACTCCTGCCTGCTAAACAGCTGTTGTGGTGGTGAAAACTGGGCTAACACTATTCAGATGACTGTAAAACCCCCCTCCTGATACCCGCTAGTCTCCGAGCTCCAAGCGTTTTGACGTCGAGAACGTGAAAACTGGGCTAATGCCATTGGACCATACTGATGCAAGGGAGGTGGCATTTTGGGCCTCACCAGAAACGAATTAAAATATTGCACTATGTTTTGAGCCTAGTCCAATTTAGACTACCAGGATTCATCATATACAATACAATTAATTTTCCCCAGTCTGAACGTGGTATAAAGAAACGGCACATAACAAAACATCACATAACAAAACTTCATATACCGAAACGTCATATAACAAAAAGTCATATTAAGAAACGTCATAACGAAACTTCATATACCGTAACGTCATATACCGAAATGGCACATAACAAAACATCATATACCGAAACGTCATATGCTGAAAAGTCATATACTGGACCGCCATATAACACAACGCCATATAACAAAACGTCATTTACCAAAATGTCATATAGCAAAATGCAAACAAAAATTATTAAAATTGCAAAACCGGCCAGGACTTACTGCAGTGAGCTTGCACTCATGCACCACCTGTCATGTTAATTGACCTCTTCAAATTTGTTTCTTATATGTTTTTTCTTTATTTGTTTTGCTAGTCTATATGCTCCTTCCCCTATACAATGATTCTTTTAATAGTGTTTCTTTATGCAAGTTTCATATAAATTTCCTTCATGCAAGTTTCATGTAAATTTCCTTCCGTATGATGAGCCTGCGGCAAGGGGTTGTGCATATATAAATAACCCCTCCTCATAATATTATGACAAAAATGCTGGTTGCAAGCACAATGATATTAAAGAGCTCCACATCAAATCAATGGTCATATCACCATCTATAGGATCTACATAGCATATGGGTGCTACCATGGTTTCAATGTTCTGCATTTCACTATCAAACATGGAATGCTTGAATTTCATATATTATCAGATGATGAAGCGGATCCTAATCAAATGATTGGCTGAGAGCGGACACGTGACCAGGCATTTATTTTGCCTCACACATAATTTTACTAATGATCAGTCATTAGCAAATACTAATGACCGGTCATTAGTAAAATCATGTTATAAAACATCATATTATAAAACAAATAAAACATTATCTTATAAAAAAAATAATACACAACAGTGAGGGCATTAGTAAGAATTAGCCACAGAAGGTAAATTGAAACAGTCAAACACGTCTGAGGCGATAGCCAAGGGTGTTTGGACGGTTTCAAAGATACCGAGTGTGGGTAATTTTTACTAATGCCCGAACAAGACGATGAATTGAATAAAACATGAATTTCATATAATAATGCATGCATACATTTCTGATAGATCCACATATTTATATTTTTGTAATCAAGGAACCCATAATCTCAAGAAGACTAGACCATGTGACCCTCTTGAAGCAGGGGGAAAATACATGTTTTGTTCATAGGAACTATTTCAGTGATGTTTACTCTAAATATCTGTTTTATTAAGCTCTTTTTTAATTTACTGGAGCTATTTTGAGGCTTTCCAGACCTAAATCGCTCACCACTTTCATGTCTTTCTGGTTTCAAATAATCAAAATTGTTTTTCTGCAGCCCATGATTGCTGCTTTAATTCAAAATGAATGTTTCCAATCCAGAAACTCTATTTTAGGAGCATTTTGAAAAGAAAAAAACACATCTGCTGGTGCTAGTTAACATCAGATAGACAGATACCAGTTAGAACCAATTCTAGGCCCATTTAATCACATTGTCACAACTTCTATAGCAATTAGATAAGCTTTCATGACAAAGTTTTACAAATTACAATCATTTCCATGAGCTTTGTTACGAATCGTTATACATTCACAATAAATACATCTCAGTCGCAATGACCTGAATAAAAAAGGAGTTGATATTACACAGGCAATTACCATACTCGTGTACACAAAAATGATGACAATAGCTAAAGGTAGCTACTACATTGTTACTTGAGTATGGGCCTTGATTACAGGTATACATTGCATTCTTTGAGCCATGCAAAATGATGTATGAATATTTTAGTTCTCCAGGCAAACAGGCACAGAACAAACAGATTTGCTAAATGCATGAGAAAAGGCATTCAGTCAGTCCTTGAATGCAAACAATAATGTTCCACATGACGGAAAAAAATGTATGAAAAGGGGAAAAACAGGAATCACTTTCAGTGACGGAAAATCAATTAAAATCAAGGATTAAAGCATAATAATGATTCTCTTGTAACAAAGCAAGATTGGAGGAGCATTTCAAACTAGTTTTGAAGAAAGGTAATGTAAGACAGACAAATATTGTTGTCACAATTATGTGGCTTTGATGCCATAACATGTTGCAACAAAGAGAATTAAACAATTGTTCTAATCCAAAGTGGGTTACAGTGAAAGAACCTTTGTTACTGTCTCACATTTTCAAAATCTACAATTTGTAAAGAGCTCTTTCCTTTTGGTTGACATCCACTTAAAAGTGTCCTGAATACAAAGGGAGAAGCCTTATGAAAAATCTAGCACAACAATTGCCATGCCTCTAGAAGATCATTTCGCTAAGTCTTATAACTCAATGCAGATAAACAATTCTTGAAATGCGAATGAAAGGTCATATCAAGGACTATAACAAAAAAGATGTATAAACTGAATTTGAGTTTAATACTGGTGCATGAGATTACTATGTACAAACCAGTTATAAAAAAGATAATAAAGTAATATTTTGTTTCTCCAAATTAAATCTAGGTAAAGATTCACAGCAATTTCTGTTTATATGTTTCTACAAAAAGGTCATAAAGTAAAAATAACCTTTTTCTTAATTTTACATACAGGTACACAAAATGATAATCCTTTTGATTGAATGTTTTCAGGCTGGCCTGGTGACTAAATATCAATGAGGTAATCAGAGAAAACAAAATGCTACGTTTTTTTCCTTGGGGGGGGGGGGGGGGGAGGGACATTAAGCAAGTACATCCGCCCACTCCTTTTTGTACATATCATGTTTTTGGCGCATATCATATCGGGCAGCAGCACCCACTCTGCATTATCCCACTCAATCTGGGTTAGGCAAATGCCAAATATTCATCTATTCTACATTGAATATGGTCTACGGCTGGCAGGCAGGCAAGCCGTGTATATGTGTTTTGCACAATGTGTGAAAAGTGTCACATAGCATCTCCCCCTGGTTTCCTCACACAATAGAAAAATCGAAAAATGTGTGCTTGCTATCCAAACTAGGCCTTACACCATCTCTCTCTTTGCTTAGCCTGTTTGACATTTACATCTGGCTTGCAAATATCACAAATCCAAAAGGAAAAAATATAAAACATGCTGGTGAATTATTTCCATCATGATCATCCTTACTTTAACTTTCGTCATGATCATACATGTATAATGATAATAATACTTTGTTCAGCTTTTATAGCGCATTTCATGTCATTTGCTTGCTATCCAAACTAGGCCTTACAACCTCTCTCTCTCTATCTCTCTCTCTATGCTTAGCCTGACTGACATTTACATCTGGCGTGCTGGTGAATTATTCATGATCATCCTTACTTACTTCTACCATGAATATATCATAAAATTAATTCTTTGTTCTTTTGTAGCGCATTTCATGTATGTTGACATTTCAATGTACTTTACTATTGTAATTTTATAAATAACAAGATCATAAAAGGAAGATGAGTAAACATCAAACTTATCCTTGTTTTTTCTTATCTTTGCTCATTCTTTTTGTGTGTACATTACATAACTAGATTTTACTCCAGCTGTTTAAAAACCTGCTTAGTACATGCTCATTCCATTTTTCACCCCCCCCCCCCCCCCCAATTGCACTTAGAGTAGGTTTTTTTTCTTCTTTTTTTTGTTATTTTTAAACAATTTGTACAATGCAGCATTAGAGCTCCAATACATTTTTAGATAAATATACCATTATTATGATGATCATTAACTAATAGCTTGAGCATTATGCCTTTATGGAATTACATATGAAATTTGTAACATCTGTTTTCTTGCATCTCCTTACCTCTACATTCATTGTATTCACTAGCTTTCTTTTCCTTGCATCTCCTCTCCTCAAAACTAGTGCTGTAGCCGAACCGCCGAACCGAACGGAAGTTCGCCGAACATGGCACTTCCGAACCGAAACCGAACCGAACCGAACGCAAAGGCCTGGTTCGGATGTTCGGCAGAAAAATGTAAACGTTTTTGCAAGCTAATAAACTTGTCATTTTGTACCTAATTTTCATGTCATGATTGCTCATTTTATATTTACTTTTTCCCCATTTTCCACCTTTGTGATTTATGCCTATCCAGTGGTGGGCGCAACTTCACTGGCGCCATTTAAATCCCAAATCCTGACCACGCTACGTCGCGATCGCAAGCCATATAAACAAGAATACATGTGCGTGATCAAAACAGGTTCAGCTCAAACCCGCTCAACAAAAAATTAATATTTTAATTGTAACCATATCGGACAAATGTTACAATATAAATAATGAAATAAATATATATTATAGTATGGTATTTATTTATTCAGGAAAAATAGGGATTTTTATATTTTTCCTATTGAAAATAAAAACTTATAAAAAACAATTATTGACGGGCCTGAGTCTCTGTTCAAGATGGGAGCTTTCATGACTCCAACATTAGACAAAAACCGTCTCGGAAAATCTTTAAAAAATATCATTTATCGACAAATTGAAAACATGATTCTTTTAAAATTGAAAATAAAACACGATTCAAGACGGAAATACGAATGTAAGTAGTATTTTTCTTCGCAAATAATTCGTTTAGAGCAGTTTTTTAATGTGAAATTCGTGCTGGTCAGAAGCAGTGTGCAGAAGTCCTCCGTGCTGGTCGGGCTCGGCAGGGCGGGCGGCCCGCCCAGTGCCGACCGCCGTGGCTATAACGCTGCTTGCTATTATATTACCGAACCCCGAACCGAACCAAGTTCGGGTGAAAAATTGCCGAACTCTGCCGAACCGAACCGAACACGAACATAGCGTCTGACTTACAGCACTACTCAAAACTCAACACATCCACCATTCACCCCAAGTGACACCAGTCACAGCATTCCCCATTTTTCCCTCTTTTTTGTATCTCACTGTCTCAATAGATATACAATTAACAGCTAAATTATTAATACCCCTTGTAAATTTGATGTTTTTAGTGTTTTTCGTAAGTCAAGAATTAAAATGTGGACTGGTTGAATTAGGGCCTTTTGTTGAATACTATCAGCTTTAATATGTCACATTCTCAACAAATCAGGACAAATTTTGTTTTCACACACTTAAAGGTAATACAAAGTTTTGGGAAATTTTGAAAATTGGGTGGATTGTGTTTTTTTACATTTTTGATATATTTGGATGCCCCTGAAGATGTATTATAAGCACTAGAAAAATTAGCCCCTGAAACACTTCTGCTTTCGAGAAATATTGGATATAAAAATTTACCGGTGCTCCCGGTAAATTTTGATAAATTTCAATTAGCGCCTACTGCCGTAAAATGGTAGCTGAGACCATGAAAATCTCAGAATAAGTAGATGTGATATATAATTTCCAAACGGGAATAGCCAATCGGTCGATTTTAGTCAAGAACGTCGTTGTATATCTTAATTAATATATTGACCTTGAGAGGGAGCTATACAACATAACGAGTGTATTATTTACAATTTCATAACTTTAGACTCAATTTCAACTGAGACAACGATCATTGAATATTGTAGGATCGCATATGCTTCCAATATGTTCATTTAAACCAAATTCATGACCCCATACCAAAACTTTGTATTACCTTTAAAGTTACAAAACTTGGAATTTAATGTAGTTGTTGACTGTACACAGTATATCCCTTTTAGTTAAGTTAAATCTTGCTACGTGTATAAAGCCATTACATGTCCAAAACATGCAAGAGCTGCTTATCATGACTGTGCATGCAGTGAGAAACACATGCATTGTCTCTAAATTTTGCGTCCTTTAAAACAACAACAACAACAATTCTGTCGGTACCCAGAATACCATTACCAATGTCTAAAGTGATAAGAGTTAATGCCCTTCTGGCTTGAAGTCCAAACAAACAAAATGTACTCTTGTCTCTACCCTTTACCCTTTTCTCTGCTGCTCACCAGCCATTATTATTAGCAAAAAAGATGGATTCCACAAATATCTAACTGACATATTATAGCTCCCACGACCCACGCATCTCGTTCTAAATATACCAAGCACAGATTACCATGTCCATTATACAACCCTTCAAAGCAGCTAGTACCTTCTACATGCTAGTACCCACTCCTGGCTGAAATACATGACCTGAGGTAACCTTTTCTATTTCCAACCCACTTACGCACCAAGCATTACATGGGCTGCTACTGGTCAAATGGTAGTACCCGATTAAGTGGGAGAAAATTTCTGTGCCATAAATAAGAGTCGTTTGTTCTAATCCTATTCTGTCATTAACAGGAGTACCCCCCATTACCTGTCATCCTATTAGGCCATTACAAAAATAAACATGTTTAGCGTCCCTGCCCGCTTCCTTTTTGGAGGCCGCCCCCAATTTTTTTATTAAAAAAACATGAAAAACACTGCTAAAATTGATCTATTTCTGATTTTTTTTTTAAATAAATGTTGGCGGCCATCTTGAAAAATAGCACGATTGTCAGGGAAAATGTACTGACCATTTTGAAAGAAGAAAAAAGAAAAAAAGGGCCTCCTCCTTCCTATTTTTCAAAAAAACAGGACACTAAACATGTTGTGTTTTTCATTTGGCCTTATGCATAGACTACCTGCACTCCACCATGTCCATGCAATGAGGAGATCCACTGGGCCCATTTTCATAAAACATTACTAAGACCCCATTCTCACTCACTTTCTAGACCGATCTGACTAGACAAATCCACTGGATCGTTCCAGTGGTAGGCTTTGTTAATGTTCACACTCACGAGCTAGACCGCTCTTGTTGCCATGGTATGAAACCTTAATTACCAAGCTAGTTGGCAACTGATTGCATATATAGGCTACGTTACATTACATTTATACATAAGTTGCGTTATTCAACTCTTTTGTAGCCTATAATCAGCATTTTCAAACTTGTTTCGGGCAAATTTGCATGATGATAAACGCTGTTTCGAGTGGTTAAAGGTGATAAACACACCCATAGTTAGTTGACAACTAGGCTTAGTAGGGTTTTATGACCATAAACCTAGAATTCTGAACTCAAAGAAACTTTGTTAAATGCCATTGGCCTTGTTTCTCACCATTCTCTAGTTGTGTACAGCTTCCATATTTTGCGCGTCAACCTTTCGTTCCTATTCTTTCTTTCTACATGCTCCATTAGTATCTCCACATACCATGCTCTTATTCTTTTTAGCTCACGTTTTTCATATTTAGTCTAATTTCATATTTTGACAAATTAGTCCTGTCTTTTTTCCATCATCAAATAGTGCAGTTTTATTGACATATAACTTTCCACAAAGCCCCAATGTAAAGTCATTAATCATCGTTAAGTAGAACAAATAACAGGAAAGTTATATTTTTCAAAGCTCTAAAAATGTAGAAGGAACCTTTTCAAAACTGCATTTCAATAGCTATACATTGACACAAAATATTCAAAATATCATTATAAAAATAATATAAGTTGTTCTTTCAGTCGATTTCTATCTCATTAGATCCTCCATTAAATGCTTCATACTGAATTTCCATCTCAATCTTGAAAGTCAACAACCGCTCTCTACACTGGTGTTGAAATCACAAGACAACTTCTGATCACAATTCTATAAATATTATCATAGTATATATATTAAAATAGATTCTAATATTTCTTTTTATACTGTTTTGTGCTTCTTTCAAATCCATCTTACGCATTCCTCCCCCGTTTTCACCATTCTTTGTACAAGCATGATTTTACATTTTTACAATCACCCTAAATACTAGTACCTTCACTGTATTTTCGTCTGCAGACCGCCACATCGTTAGTCATGATGATAAGACCAAGTAAATGCACCGTCGCACTCTATTCGGCTCCTCTCACTGTTGCTACTGACAAGTAAATCATCAATTCAAATATTGCAGTCGGTTCCAGAAATGTGAGAGTTCATGATAACAGAGACACAGCAGCCAAAGCGCTTCATTTTCCTTCAGCCATTGGGGGTTTGTTTGCAACAAGTCTACACACCAAAGAAACAGGCAGTTTTCCTCTTTTTGTTATTAAGAATCCTCTTCTTTTTTCTTTTCAAGAATCGACCTCATCCTCATTTCTTATTTCCCTACAAGAGGATAATGCAAGATGCACGACATGTGCATCTATGCAAATTAGGCCTGAGTCGGTACGGTCGATCACACCGGGACCCGACCGTTGCCGTCGGGTCCCGGTTTCGTTTTTTGAGAACCGACGCTCCGAAAAAAATAATGAAATATGTAAGAAATTGCAGTTTTGCACACCACTAAAATCAATCCACCTTAAAACTTAAGTATTTAATTGTTACCAATCATATTCTAGCTCATCCTGAATCAATCCGAACTGCTGATATAAATATGGGTTGCAAAGCAGTTCGCCCCATGGGGTTGTTGTTGCCAGCTGCTAGCTAGCTACTGTACTGGCCGGGTCTCTCGGCAGGATTAATAAATCAGGTTGAAAGAAACATTAATGTTTGAATAATAAAACGGCTTTCTAAAAATACTTCTTTACAACATACCGCTCGAACAATTTTTAAAAGACAAAATAGATATTTTTTCTTTGATTTTAAACACCGCATGCTTCTTTTAAAAACTGAAAATTACTTGGTAATCACAAGAAGTTTCGATACGGATAGTTGTTGCAAGGCAAGTTCAGACTAGTCTCGGAAAAATGCGCAGTGCACCTCGTTAACTGTAATGCGTGCCCAAACGAAACCAAACAATGACGTGATCGTAACGAGAAAAAAATCATTACAAACTACAAGAGCACAATTGGAAAGACAACTACTCAAAATTATCGTAAGCAGATACATAACTTGGAGGAAGAATACAATAGTTGTCCAGGAAAAGCCACAGAAATAGTGATAATCGAGGAGAAACTGGGTACATTTTTATCGCAAGGGGCCTGCTGCAAATACTTGAATCCTTTGTTATACTGCTTTTTACCGTAGAGGGCGGTATTTGGTTTCTAGCCTCGTGTTCAATTTAAACACGTGTAGTTCGAGTATTTGCAGGAGGCCCATTCAGATAATGATTGTACCTATAGTAACTCCTTAAATATCACTATTTCTGTGGCTTTTCTTGGACAACTATTGTATTCTTCCTCCAAGTTATGTATCTGCTTACGATAATTTTGAGTAGTTGTCTTTCCAATTGTGCTCTCGTAGTTTGTAATGATTTTTTTTCTCGTTACGATTACGTCATTGCTTGGTTTCGTTTGGGCACGCATTACAGCTAACGAGGTGCAGTGCGCATTTTTCCGAGACTAGTCTGAACTTGCCTTGCAACAGTTATCCGTATCGAAACTTCTTGTGATTACCAAGTAATTTTCAGCTTTTAAAAAAAAAGCATGCGATGTTTAAAATAAGAGATAAATATTTATTTTGTCTTTAAAAAATTATTTGATCGGTATATTGTCAAGAAGAATTTTTTAGAAAGCCGTTTTATTATTCTAACATTCATATTTTTTGACCCGATTTATTCAACCTGCATGAATCAAAATGGCGGCTCGAATGTTGTCTTTCCATTTTTGCCCCAGTTTTTTTACTTTTAGAGGCACGATAATGGCACTAAAAATCGCCAATCATGGATGAAAAAAATGTCAAGTGGAAAAATATACCGATCTGAGGCGAGGTATGCATGTGTTGATTTATTTGATTGATAAAAAGGTCACTTTTAAGGGACATACTGATGATATGCGCTTTTTATAGAGGCAAGTGACAAATCCTGCGAGCTGATTTCGGGACACCGGGTCCCGATCGGTGCAAGGCCGTCGGGACCCGGTTTATGAAAATCCCGACATGACTCAGGCCTAATGCAAATTCTCACTATGGATCTTGGTTTTAAAATTGTCAAATACACAGCAGTTCACATCTAGGTACCAAACTTTATTGATAAAAAGTAATGACTACAAATAAAAGAGTAATAATTCCTGAAAGAAATTTGGTGTGGACTGTTGACTTAACTTGTGTTGATTAATAAAATGCTTCTTTTTTTTAAACTTGATGTATGTTCAACATTTTCAAAATTGTAAAATCGCTGAAAAAGGGTTAAAGATAAACTTTAGTACTGGTAATGCGATTGCATTGTGAAAGAAAAGGTGTGGAAAGGATCAGAAACAGTTGATCATGTAGCATGTAAGTATTGGTGTGCACTGCAAGGTTCTGGAGTCTTCAAATCATAATAAATTTGACCGAGTCTTGGTAAAGTAACAAGCACTGTACACAGAAAGCTATATATGGGACAACACATATGGTGTCGGGGCTGGATTTCCACGTCTTTCTATGCTCATTACTCAGCAAGTATACATTTTCTTCCAAAATTGTTTGGCACATGTCATTTATTTGTAATCTTGAACATTCAGTGTAAGTTTCGTTTGATTCTGTGTGAATTAATTTTCTTTTTTTTTACCAGAACTGGAGTTTATCTTTAAAAAGGGGTTGGTTTTAATTCTAACTTACCACAGGCGTGACATGAAAGTGACTTTGTACATGATATCAATATCAACAGTAGGACTGACAAATCCTGTTTTAAATGTGCTACAAGTATAAATCTTGATCGTGTAATGCATGATTATTGGACTTTGTCTGGCATTACTCATACATTGCCAAGAAAAAAACTCATGAAAATTATCTTTTCACAAACAAAAGGTCAAAAAGTCAATGATACTGAAGATTGTGAAGTAATCGTCAACATATGGTTCCAGCTACTATTAATGAAATGCTCTTCTAAAAATAGAAAATAATAAAATGCAAACAGATAGTATGATTGATATATCCTCCTCATCTACTGGTACATACCATATGCTGTGATGATGCCTAAAAACGTGTCATTTTTTTAATTATTACAAATAAGGTTGGTTTGTTTGTTTGTTTGTTTGTTTGTTTGTTTGTTTGTTTGTTTGTTTGTTTGTTTGTTTGTTTGTTTGTTTGCTTGCTTTCTTGCTTCATTTGTTCTGTTGTTTTGTTCAGGGGGGGGGGGGGGGCGATTCAGTATCAACACTGAAACAGTAATATCAACATGTTTTACTCCACTAAATAAGTCACTTGCTTAACTTAATAGCTGCCTGAACAAAATTATAATTATAAAGCACCAACAAAACACTACAAAATGTCTAAATACCCAATTCAAATTAGTTGAAAGTCTAGTGAAATTAGTTGAAAGTCTGGTGGAATTTGATTTTGGAGTCATATTCAAGCTCAACATCAACTGCCAGGGGTGATATTGAGCACTAAAACCACCCCTTGCGTAAAAACAAAGGATTCTGGGGGGGGGGGGGGGGAGGCATCTAATAAAAGTCCCCCCCTCCCCCCTTTTGAGAAAGAAAATTGGGAAAAATAGGGAAAATAAGGGAAAACCAGGAAATGGGGGAAAATCTGGAAATACGGGTAAAATCAGTTTTAAATCGGAATTATCAGGCCTGACTGCAGACCGAGGTTTCAGCCAAAAGCCATTTCATGTCTGTTCTTTTTTTCCATGCACTGTGTATGCTGCATACATTGCAATGTTACAAAGTACATCCATGAGATGAATAGCGTCTGAAACGGTAGACTAACATGCTACGTGCCCACATTGGCAAGATCAAGGTCTTGCCGATAAACTTTGCTCTCGACATGGCCAATGTACAAATTCACAGTAGTGGAATTAAATTCCGATACATTATACACTTGGCTACATGAATGAATGCACAATATTATGCCATCCATTTCCTCCCCATACAAAATTGACGCTCACATTTACATGCATTTTATTACCTCCTTATTTTTCTTAATTAAGCGCTGTTTATTGCTAATTACAAAATGTATTAGTAAATTAATTCCTTTTTATATTCATGGTCTTCAAATGAAAACCTATCTTTCAGAGAAACCCTGCAAGAGTGACAGGAGAACAATTTTCAGTTGTATATTCTTTTTATGCGGAAATACACCCCAAAATTGTGCTCAGTTGAAAGTCAACTTTCAGGCTTCTAAATGTTAACTGTAATAATATTGTATGCACATATAAATGCTAATGTTGTTATTAAAGGGAAATCCAACCTTGATAGCAAACTACTCTACAGGAAATCAGAAAAATCAGAGAAGTATAGGTTCTTGTAAAAGTTTGAATGAAACCAGACAACAATATGAGAAAGTTATGATTTTTTTAAAATTTGCAATCACTGTAGCTTAGGTACGGGCTCTTCAAATTGACTGAATCGATAATGTCTCTGTGATGTAGTGGCGATCAACTCTCCCATATGTTCCAACACACAGAATGACTAAAAAAAAATATTTTAAACAAATGTATGACACAGGAGGGTCTTTCCTCTTTAGAAAACCTATATTAATATGCTATCCATAATATATCTTGAGTAGTGCCCAAAGGGAGAAAGGATTTAGGAGAAGTCAAAAATTGAATGATATTTGTGAACACAACATATGGGAAAGTTATCCACGACTATGTCACAATCCACAAACCGAACTGCCAATTTGAGATTTGCATAGACTTAGTGATCTCATATTTCAAACATTCATAACATTATTATTGGACTGATATATTTCAAAGTTTCCACCATTTTTCTGCTTTCATACAAATGAACTCATTACAGGGTTGGATTGCACTTTAACTGTATGAACCACAATATCTAAAGAGCTGCACAAATACAAATTCATACTAATTCAGAACCTTTCATGTGAGGTATTCAAAGCAACTGTATACCCCTGTAATGCACAAAACCACAGATTTCCAGAATATCTGATTATCCTGTTATTAGAACTCAATATTGGCTTTATTACCACACAAAAACAAGGTTGTGGAATACCTTGCATTAGGGATTTCCTTTTATAAACTGCTCTGGCTAGCGTGTTGTATTTGTTTTTAACTACATATACAAGCTGTACAAGTTTCCTGTTTTCAATGGAAGACTTGTTACATCAAGACAGGATGACTTCAAGAGAGAGAGAGAGAGATCAAGAGAGAGATTAAGAGTGAAAGATAGATAGAGAGAGACAGAGAGAGACAGAGAGAGACAGAGAGAGAGACAGAGAGAGACAGAGAGAGAGACAGACAGAGAGAGGGAGAGATAAAGAGAGACAGAGAGAGACACAAAGAGAGAGAGAGAGAGAGAGAGAGAGAGAGAAATAGAAAAGCCAGTAGTTCATATTTCCATGGTGGTATCTATTCCAGTTTCAGTTTTCATCCTCGATTGATTGAGCCGTCTTCTATCCTTGCGTGCCTTACCGAAACTCTTCCTACTCCGCATTCATAATGCCACCTGCATCTATTCAAAATCTGATGCTGGTTGCTAGGATAATTAAGTGTAATAATTCATATCCTTGTTCTCCTATACAAATCTGGTGGAGTTAAGATGTACATGCAGTTTCGTAAAGCTACAGTCCCAGCAGCTGCAGATGCCTTGGCAAGTATCTGAACACATCAGCTACAAGAGTAATTAAGAGTCCTACTTTTCATGGGTCGTTAATACCATATGCAGCAAAATCAATGATAAAAAATTTAATTTCTCTGCTATACTCATCATAATTTGATACATGAATGCATTATATATTAAAGGAAACAGCAGATTTGGTTAGCATATCAAAGAGAACACATGACTTAAAAGTGTACCAAAACATGGAGCAAAAGTGTACCGAACCATGGAACATAAATGTATTGTATACTACAAATTGTAAAGTGCTATGTAAAAGAAAGATTATTCATCAGTGCTTACAATTTGTGTTTCTGAACAAATACTTACAACCTTACACAGGCTAGATGTTAATATCTATTTATTCTCTAAACAACTATTTATCTTAACAGCAAATGTAGATGTATTTTTCATGGAGCAAACCCCATCCTTTACAATTAGAAATATCATCTTCTAATACTCTTTTCACACTGGTTTTGCTTAACCCTGTACTTTGCTTAGCCCCGTACTATCCTTAACCCTGGACTATTTTTTTTGGCTTTTCACACACGCTGTTTTTAGTCCCGTACTAGCGCCTATTCCGGAATAAGAAAATTCCCGCTGTTCTCACTGCAATTCGTTAACCCCGGATATCGTGAATGTTATCATTGGACATACTTCGCATCTGGCCAGCTGCGATACGCTCCATTGCGTAGTACCGGACTATTTTTCGTTTCTGTTCTCATTCATTTGCTTAGCACCGCAATTGCGGGGTTAGCAGGAGTTAGCACCACAATTGCGGAGTTAGCCCTGCTATTTTGCAGGGTTAGTTAACCCCGTACTATAGGTGGGGTTAGCCAACTTTAGCCCACTTTGGTAAAAACCAGTCTGAACAGAAAGTGGAATAGGCTTAACCCCGTACTATAGGTGGGGCTAAGACCCCCCCTTAACCCCACCTATAGTACGGGGTTAAGCAAAATATTGCCAGTGTGAAAACAGTATGAGAGTGAGAGCCATAAGGGCATAAATAATAAGTTACTGCCTTCTGCCACAAACAGAAATATAATAATTATGGGTTATTCCAAAATAGTGCCTACATACTGTACTTAAGGCCATTTCTTTCACGTCAATACCAGGCAGATGTTTGCTGATGAAGCCATTACAAGAAAAAGCAACACACCTCTGCGTATCTCCTTTATCCGCGCACACAAAAAAAAAACAACTGTGAAGCGTTTTTGATTCAGCCCTGAAGATGCATTTAACGAGTGCCCGTAAAATGACCCTCAGTATCAGGAGATAATGACTTCTAGATTATTAGGGGACCTATCATAAAGCCATTAATCTAAGCAGTGAGGTGAGAAGGCTACTTCACACCTACTGTGACAGGCCATCAGGACGAGCTACGAGTCAACCATAGGATGACGGTCGGAGAAGCACAGGGTCTGCATGAACCAATCAATCTTAAACCCACCCATCGAACCCCCCCCCCCCCCCCCCCGAAAAAAGAAAACATCAGGACAGGGAGTCATCTACAGGATAGTGGTCGGGAGAAGCACAGAAGTGACCTGGCTCTTCAATGCCCACTAACCCCCCCCCCCCCTCCCTCTCTCTCTCCCCTCCCTCTCTCTGTCTCCTACCCCCCCCTCTCTCTCTCTCCCATCCCCCTTCTCTCTCCCATCCCCCTTCTCTCTATATATCTCTCTCTCTCTATCTATCTCTCTTCTCTCCTCCTCTAACCTACAGTGACAGGCTATCAGGACAAGAAGCCGATGGTAGAATGATTGTTGTAGCAGCACAGGGTCTTATTTCTGATTCAATCGTTGCAAATTTAACCCCACCTCCCTTCTCTATGCCCCCCCCCTCTCTCTCTCTCTCTCTCTCTCTCTCTCTCTCTTCCTCCCCCCCCCCCACCCCACCCCACCCCCCCCCCAAAAAAAAGGACACTATCAGGACAGAGAGTCATCCACAGGATAGTGGTCGGGAGAAGGCCTGGCCCATCACGTCTGCCCCCAACCTACAGTGACAGGCCATCAAGACATGGCATCAACCATACAATAGTAGTCGGTAGTCAGATATGCTGGCCTAATCCATCATTGTCATTCAACATGCAGCACCATTCCCACCCCACCTCCACACAAAAGGAGAAAAATGACAAACTACTGGGAAAGGCCATCTCTACATGGATTTAACCATAGGATGGTGACTGCAGCCAGTACAGGGTCTGACCTAATCAGAACCAACAAGAAAGAAATCTTCAGAATCTTTCAAAGCTTGAAAAATCAATAGATCACTATGAATTTTGTAATAATTAAAACACTTGCAACCTATCTACATGTACATTTCCTTTAATTCTTGGAAATTTCTTTAGCACATTTCAAGGTCTGCCAAAAGAACGGTAAGTGATAGGATTTTCATAGAAACAACTGAAGATGAGGATTGTTGCCATGAGAATAAGTCCAAAGAATTGAAGTACAAGGTTAATTGCTATCTATATGTTACCCTTCCAAGCCTTTTTGTCCCCATTTGCTGGCAGACTCCTGGAGCTGCCTCTTGTCTGCTTACATGTACAAACTATAGACAAAATGTTGCCCATAGCCTGGAAAATTAAGACCTCAACATGCCACAATCTACAAGGTGTCTGCCAACCTGCAAGTCCCCTACATTAACATCTTATGAAGATAGCAGTCAAAATATACACCATCACAAAAATGCATGTTTGGGACTACATCTTCTGGTGAGAGCCCAATGTTACTAAATATCATTTTACATTGAACTAAAGCCCTTCTTTATCTCAGTTCACTATCTCTATACATGAATTTGAATTTTTATATTAAAGCACACAAGGCTTATTTTAAGCAAGCATTTATGAATTGGGTATACATGCTCAGGATTTCAGCTTCTCTCTGACAAACATTTCTCCAAAAATAATTCACATTCAACCGCTTTTAAAATCCTCACGAGAGCTGTAAATATGTAATAAGCAAGTGAATACAGAAGTTAACTTGAACTCTGTTTGTACTTTTCCCATGATCTGTTTGCCTCTGCTGTGCTGTAGCAACACTGGAGAGTAAATAATCAATGTATTCAAATATTCATCAGAGTTGGAATAGCCAACGGGTGCGGTCCCCATGATGTTTGTGGTTCTCATAGAGTTCCATCTGTACATGGCTTAGACAATAGATATAAAAGCAAATCTATATTTCATGAATTTTGTTCACTGCAGCAAAGATAATTGCTAGTGAAAGTAAGTACAATATAATTCCTGCACGTAAATAATAATTTCTGATTATAGATTAAGGCCATATGGTACGTTTGTCCTCTTTCTCTGTATCTGTATCTGTATCTCTCTCTCTCTCTCTCTCTCTCTCTATATATATATATATATATATCTATCTCTCTCCCTCCCTTTCTCTATCTCTCTCCCTCCCTTTATCTCCCTCTCTCTCTCTCTCTCTGTTTCTCTCACTCTCTCTTTCTCTTCATAACATACTTTGTGCCCTAGTTATGCTCAATATGCAGCTTACAGTGCTTGGAGTATATTAATGCATGCCAACAACCAAAAGAGGTCGAGATTTGAACTTGGGGAATAGTAGAGCTCTCTACACATCTGGCAAATTTTATGCAGAGTAATTGAAATGCTTAATTAAACTTTAATTTTCACTGGCAGGACTTATCACTGCCATAAATTTGGAAAACCACTTGATCTTGTTAATGGAAACTGAGATCCCTTTCATATACAGAGTAGAATTTTTTTCTACAGAAATGTAAATGTTTTCTTAAGGAGAATAAATCTTGCAGTAATTGGAATTTTGATCAAGAAGCAAACATTCTGTATATAGCTGTAGCCTGAGGGCAACACAAACTGACAGTATGGGAAATTTACGATTGTTTGTTTGTTTTGGTTTTTTTTTTACTTACAACTCTTTTTAATTTGATTACAATCAAGATTTCAAAGCAATTTTTAATGCTAAATTACCAAAAATGAAATGAGATGAACGGCTCCTCAAAGATTCATTATTATGAACAGAATCATAAAGAAAATTACAGATATATAGTAAACTACTAATTCCATTTCCCAAAACACATTTTCACACTTCGCAATAAACACTTTCTTGTTCATTTTTCTTTTGTTTCAAATGAAAACGCTCATAATAAGCATTCAATCATTCGTCCAGAAAACCTGCCCATGAAACTAGCATTCTTAGGCAGGCCTTATGGAAGCCGTCACTGATGATATGAATTCCTGGTTTCCCAGCGCTGGCTCGCTCGCTCCCCATCAGCTAGTAATTGGCAGGCCTTATGGTAGCGCGAGGTATATGCCCCCGTTAGCCCATCACCCCGCACCACGCACGCAGGCATTCATCCGCTTTCCTTTCTCCCCCTTCCAATAGCCGAGAATGCCGGTGATGCATTTCCAATATTAAATATGGCAGGCATGTACTTTGTGCGGCGACTCATCTTTTGCCGGGGCCCCCGCGTGTTTGTCGGCCACTGTCTACATCAATTTACCCGTTGCACAAGAGGAGAAGGGAGGAAAATGGGAGAGGAATGCCAAAGAGGTGTCTGAGTAAGGAAGATGAAAATGGCTAAATAATGTATGAAGATTCGGAATGCACTTTGTATGCCCGGTGCGGCGCATTTGAAACGCATACTGACTGAAATCTAGCAATCTGTCACAAAAAAGCACTGCTGTCCATGTATAGTCAAATGCATCATATTAAGTTCATAAAAAGAAAAGGTACTATTAAAATCTGTAACAAAAATTCCAACCATTGGAGATGTAATGGTGATAACAAATTTTCTTCAAATTATTGACCTTTACGCCAACATATATCATTGAGAATGAAGGAGCAATCTCTCAATAAAAGTCAAAAGTACATGTACATTTACTACATGCACGTACTTATTAGGATAGTAGTTAGCACATCTGAAATCTTAATTCTTGCATTATCTTACCATGTACTATTCGGAAAAACCCTGATGTGATCTGTAGAACTGCTTTTCCTGCAAATAAAGAAACAGAGAAAAAAAAAAAAGGGAAATTTGTAATGATTTTATGAAAAGAGTTTGTGAGGGCATGAAAAAGGCTTACAGGTGTAGGCCCATTTATGCAGCAAAAAAAAACACATTAAAAATACATCTGTGTATGCTCATTCCAATATTCGAGTAGTGCACATGGGCGACTCGCACTGCTCTGCATGCAATCACACAGAAGCGAGGAGAATCATGTGACCAAAAACCGAAATCATTCTCTGATATTTTGAGAGAAGGCATTTACACTGCAAAATCTGTGAAATTTCTGCCCGTGTTTAAAAAAAAACACTCCAGAGTTGTATTTTTCAATTTCGGGTTTTCTTCCTGTTTGCCCGTAGTTGTTAGGTAACTGACAGATTTGATAAATATTAATGGATTTATACTACCATCATGAGATTACTATAAATAATTGCTAATTCATGCTTGACATACAACAGCGTCAGTTGAAAGCCACAAGGTTGTAATATTATTGTGTTGAAAAATACCAGCTATATATGCCCTTTTGGTTCTGAGCAATGGCATAGCCACATCTTTCAGGCTCTACATGTATATAGGCAAATGGAATGTTAAGTTAGTTTCCATGAATCCCTTTATTATGCCAATGCAAGTGATTAATTTGAAAGTGAATACTGCGTCTGATCTTCACTAACATATAAAGCCTCGTTCAGATACATTTCTGTATCAATTATGTAACGCAGAGCCAAGTGAATACATACATGTACGACCTTTGTCGCATGCAGTGGTCATTCATCTACACGTTAACAAAAATGCTGTGGTTTTGGGGGCGGTTCAACTATTGCATGGCATATCTGAACATACCAGTATTTATATAATTTTTTTCATTATTTCTAGTAATCTTATGATTGTAGTATAAACTCATTAATATTTATCCAATTTGTCATGGTCAAACGCAGCTTGTGTAAGAAGAAGTGACCTTCAAGAGGAAAAAATCAATTACTCCACAAAGGGTTTGCACATCACTCCAAATGAATCGACTTCTGGTTCGAGGGGCGGTTTACAACGTGTCATATCTGAACGGGTCTTAAGGAATACATGCCAGTATTTATACAGTTCTTTCATAATCTCTAGTAATCTAGTATTTTAAACTCATTAATATTTATCCAATTTGTCATGGTCAAATGAAGCTTGTGTTATAAGAAGTGACCTTCAAGAGGAAAAAATCAATTACTCCACAAAGGGTTTACATATCAATCCTAAAGCACCACCTAATACATGTACAAGTCAGTGAATAGATTATGCTTTCTCTCTGAAATCAAGTTTACTTCACTAAATAATTGAATTTTAATATAAAATATAGCACCATTTCCATTTGAAAAGATCCACATTAAAGTCGAATTCTAGTCTTGTTCTTCATGAATTTGTCAAGTGTTCCCTTTACTTATGAAATAGGATTGGACAAAGTGTCTGAACGGGCAGACTAGGTATACAGAACTCGGAGAAGGGTAGTCGGTAATGGAAACGTCCTGATTCCATACCCACATTGAATAGCTTTCACTGAGAATGAGTAATCTATATTCTTCCATGCTATTTTCTACTCAAGAGCTGTTAATACAGAGAAAAGTTGGCTACATAACAGAGCATTGAGTGGGGGGAAATATATCTAGGTTATCTTGAGAGCAGCGCAATTCGTAGAGGAAACACATGGGGCTACGAGGAGTGGATATCTTGTTCACGCTTTTCCGTTACTTCAGACGGATAACACTTTCCGAAATGGAAAAAGGGCCTTCCTTAATCTTCTCATTGAAACAAACTATTTCAAAAGGCTTGATATTTGCTAGCTCAGAGAGAAATGTAAAAGCAGAATATGATTGGTAAAAGTCAAATATCAATAAATGCATGATTATATAATATCTTATGTGCAACGATACATTCATGTAGGTCAGTGAGTTTGTATAGCTATAATCTATGCATTTCTCTAGCATATTAAATATATCCGTCTAAAAAATTACACTCCCTGTTACCAGGGATGTAATTTATATATAATTTTTTTACATATAATAACCAAGTTTAATTTGAGTTTTTCAGTTATCTGAGGGCTTTAAATGAATGGCAAATTGCAAGTAGGCATGCATAACTGTTGTAATCATAAACATTATATTAAAGCCAGTCAATCAATCAGAATTTTTTTTTTTTCAACATCTCTACAAAGTATGAAATGTCTGTTTGGAACCAGGAAGACGTTAACTCTGTGTACCGTAATTATCGGTGTATAAACCGCATCTTTTTGCCGCCGAAAAAAAATCTAAGTCGGGGTTGCGGTTTATACACAGTACACAAACAAATAATAATTAAAGTTTCGATTTATTCCCCTCCACATGGCGCTATGCCTGGCAATGTCTCCCAAGCTCAGTAATCGGTGTGTTGACTCACCACTCGGAAACTAGAACAACACTCTAATTTGTCTGTCATCTTGGTTTGAAAGTAATCTTTCTGATAGATCTCAATATGTAGTTTATAATAATAATTCCTCCAATTTTTCTTCTATTACACGGCATACCACAAGGTTCTATCCTAGGTCCTGTACTGTTTGTTTAATTTACATTAATGATCTTACACATTCAGCTGCACCTCGCAGTTAAATGAAAGGCCTTCCCGCATGGGTTTTTTAACACGGACCTGGCTTGCTGCCGACAGAGTCGGCAAAAAAAAAAAGAGGGGTGCAGTTTATACACGACAGCGGTTTATACACCGTTAATTACGGTATATGAGTTAATAATAATGTTAATAATATTGGGTTCTTGTATAGCGCTCATATCTGTCCGACTTGACACCCAAGGCACTCCTGATTATTATTCTGGCTTTAGCACGGCTGCCATTATGGCCCTCTAGCATTTCACGGAATTAATTCCTGCCAGGTACCCATTTAAATCACCAGGGTTGAGTGTGGCGAATGTAGATCAATGTCTTGCCAAAGGACATTAGTGCCGGGGCGGGACTCGAACCGCGGACCTTGTGATTGACAGTCCGGTGATGTATCCACTCGACCACAACACTTCTACATTTGATGTCCTTCTGGCTCGTAACAGATGTATTAATGCTTGTTTCGTTATTAGACTGAGACACATATAGGCAAGAAGAAAGGGCAAGGTTTTTGCCCACTTTGACACCATGCAAGTTCATGTACAACATGTGCGAGATCCACAAAATACATATGATCATTAGTATCAACAGATTAACACGTCAAAGAATAATCAATATCATCGCAGTATCAGGTGTTATCTCGAAACAGGAGCACAGGCTACATGTAAAATAATGTGTTTTCACTGTGCAGCACTTGTAAGCGTGTCTGTGATGATATTCAGCTTGAATTGAATGCTGTGAGGGAATTACAACAGAGCAAAAAAGCCCCCCCGTCTTACAAACAGTTGCAATTAATTAATCACAACTGATTCGCAATTGATATCAATCGCAACTATGTACATGAGAGATAGGGGACTGCAAACTTGCGATTGATTCAGATGAATTGCAACTCTTTTTAAGACGGGGGGCCCCTAAAGAGCTGTGGGGAGGGGGGGGGGGGGGCAAAGAATGTGAGAAGTTGATGAACAATACAGTAGATCTCCAAAAAGATCTCCTGGAACTGAATGAAACACGTCACTGTGCGAATGTAGATAAAGTTTGATTTTGCTGCACAATCTTGTCGAGGGATAATTTTCAACCATTTTCTGACAGGGATTGTCTTGCCAATTTGCTCCAAGATGTGTGCAAAAACAATGCAGGGATGTAAGGTGCGACTAAATGAACGGCATATGGAGATAATTCAATTGAGATAGAAATGTCCTTCTGGCCTCTGATATCACTCGGCTTCTGTGCCTCTTGTATGCAGGGTCGTTAACAAGCATGTCTGGCATCCAAACTAATATTCCAATTAGGGGCACACTTTCTTGGGGTACAAGAGATAAGAATACTTCACATATATATTACTTCTAAATAATAATTATTTATCATTACTTTTAAATAACAATTAGGCCATGAGCTTTCATCATTTATCACTTATAATTACCAAATCAATTACAAAATTCACATGTTTACTTTATGATTTAAGACTGGCATGATCGAAACAGATATGTTACTTAAAGTCGAATTTGAACTAACGTAGTGAAGGACAACATTTTAGAGACTCTGGGAGATTGTTCCATAGTTCAGGTACAGTAAGGCATACTGGATTTTGAAAGCATGGTGCCCATACATGTCTTAGTAAATGTAACTAAGGGCATAAATTAATGTTTTGAAGATGAACGAAGTTTGCGAGTTGGTCGATGACTTGAAGTACTATTTTGCAAATACACGGGAGCTTCATTGTGTTTACATTTATAGTTTCAAAACGATTCTCTTACAGGTAGCGAAGGTATATCATACAACACAGGAGTTGTGTGATCTTGTTTATGTTTTTGTGAGACAAGTCTAGCTGCAGGATGTTGTACTCTTTGGACCTTGTCTATGAGAGACCTTGGCAAACCAAACAACAAACTGTTACAATTGTCAAACGACTCATAACAAATGCATGAACTGGTTTTTCTGTTGTGGCTTGATCAAGGTAAGGTCTCAAGGGCTGAGCACACTGGTGCTCATATTCTAGAATTATGAAAACCGTAATGAATATAAACATTGCCTGAATGTTGTGTTCCTTCCCCAAAAGATACTCAGGTTTGTCATCATAACAAACTACGGTACTGGACTGCTGTTTTTCATAATATCAAACGTCATAGAAAATCTCAGAGTTTGAAAAGCAAATTAATACTTTTATATTTTAAGTCATGTGTTTCAATAACTCACAGTGAATTGAATACTACTTGTTTACATACATTTGTATCACATGTCCTATACCTTCTTGATCATATACGTTCCTGTTGTGTAAATCTATCATGTACTTTGTTTCGAAGTTGTCAGCGATACAGCAGATGTCCTTTGACTATTCACCTGTTATCTCCTTGAATTTTACCTCCTGTTCTTGACCACTGAAAACATGTACATGTAGTAAATCATTATCATCTTGATGGATACCAGTTTGGCCCTCAAAAGGCATTACAACAAAAAACTTATTAATACTTTGTTTTACCTTAAAGGTAATACAAAGTTTTGGTATGGGGTCATGAATTTGGTTCAAATGAACATTTCGGAAGCATATGATCCCACAATATTGAGAGATCGTTGTACCTGTCGAAATCGACTCTTAAGTTTTGAACTTGTAAATAATAAACACTTTATGTTAAATAACTCCCTCTCAAGGTCAAGATATTAATTAAGCTTTAAAACGATGTTTATTGACTAAAATCGACCGATTAGCTATTCCCGTTCGGAAATTATATACCACAACTACATACTCCGAGATTTTCATGGTCGCAGCTAACATTGAACGGCCGTAGGAGCTATTTGAAATTTATCAAAATTTACCGGGAGCACCGGTAAATCTTTATATTCAATTTTTCTCAAAAGCAGAAGTGTTTTAGGGGCTAAACTTTCTCGTGTTTTTAATACATCCACAGGGGCATTCAAATATATCAAAATTGTAAAGAATCACTATCCACCCATTTTTCAAAATTTCCCAAAACTTTGTAATACCTTTAATGCTTGTAAGTAAGCAAACAGGGGACCGAGGGACTTGGTAATGAGAATTGAGGATAAGACAAAATTAATAAACACCACGAATGAGTTCTTTTTTTAAGGAGACGCATTGGCTCAGTGGTAAAGCATTGGCCTTGCAACCTGGAGGTCCCGGGTTTGATGTGAAGTTGATGCGCAAGTGCCTTTTGGTAAGGCATTAATCCTCATTACCAAGTCCCTCGGACCGGGCTGTGGATCTCATAGTTCATGGTTCAAGTCCCGCCATAGCACTAATCTCCTTTGGCAAGACATTAAACTACATTACCCACTCTCCACCCGGGTGATGTAAATGGGTATCTGGTAGGAAGAAACTCCTTGAATGCCTTAGTGCCTTATCATGACAGCTCAGCTACAGCTGGTGTAATACTATGATACTTTGTATGAAGTGCAGTAGAGTACAATAATTATAGTAATTATTATTATTGAACATTAAATATGGTGGATGAGAGCACTATACACAAGAAGCTATACCACATAAATATTAAAAAACATTTTCACTTTTTTCTTCATACCGGTAATTGAATATGAATGAGTGAAATTGCAAAGCAAATCAGAGACTACGAAATCAATGCTGCTGCTTCTGAACAGACACATACAGCATCAAATTTCTGAGGGAATTCTTTTGCTAGACACTACTTTTTTTTTCTTCCTGCCAACATCTCTGCATGCTATCTACATGTATCTGCTGCTACTGCTTTGGTCGTGTTTTGGGAAGGGAGGGAGGAAGCCGAACAAGCTAGCAGTGGGGGAATACAAAGGGACATTCCTCTGATTTTAACGTGACCCAGATACATGGATTAAGTGAGATGACGAAAGGGGGGGGGGAGTTAGCCCCCCTCTGACACGGCCACAAAGGGCTTTCACACTCCTCAAAATCATTGAGCAATAAAAGCAAAGTTCAGAAATAGATACTTATAAATTCAATTTCTTTAAGGTCAAGAAATAGATGTGTGGACCTGGATAGATTGATAAGCTACATGTATACTCTTAATTAACTAATTATCCTTTTCATCCCTCAAAATTAGCAGAAAATCTTGCAGATAGAAATGAACAGTGCAGTATATATCTGAGGTTGGGGTTGTGGTCTTGGGTTGAGTATATCCTAGGTTCAAACCATGGACCTAACACACAGGTCCCATGTTCTTACCAAGAAAGAATGCATGTGCCAATTGATTATCCCTATATTACTACGGTAAATCCTTCAGATAGGATATGCATGAAGGATTGTTCATTACTTGACAAGAAGCATGCGTGCATGAAACAGAAAAACAATATCTGACAAAACATTCTTCCAAATTTTGGTTCCATGCAACAACTTCCCATTTGTAACATATGTTGCATTTGCAGACCATGCACATGCCAACATGGATTTACACAAATAGTCTGTCTCATTTCTTAACCTTTAGTCCAATTTTCTTGCATTCATTCCATTTTGTGCACTTTTTGTATTACCATATATCGTCCTTGTTTTCACGAAGTGACGGTAGTGAGGAAAATCGTAACACAAAGTGAATGCAATTTTTTTTCACTACCGTCACTTCGTGAAAACAGCGACGATATATGGGGGTGTGCTGTGATGCATTGTATATACTCTGCATGGATTGGAGAGTTGTGAATAATAGACCAGTATACTAACAAATTCAATTTGTATGCATATTTGTTAAACAAAAGTTGTTCTTGACAACCTGAAAGATTGCCCAACATAGCAACACGTAATGTAGGCAGACTGGATTCCAAATATTGTAGTTCATTCATTAAACTAGATGGACCTTTGACCGCGCGCAGTCGAAAATAATGCCTCCGCCATGGAGCAATTTTACAAACCAAAACAGAAGCGAGCCATTTTGGCATACATAATGAGACCTGTGACATTTGACCTTAAATATCATGACCCAAAATTTAATCAGTTCAGTGGCTCTGCAAAATATATACATGACCCAAGTTTGGTGGGAATCCATTAATGGGTCCTTGAGATAACGCGATCACAAGCTATTTTTGCATACATAATGAGTCCTATGACCTTTGACCTTGGATCTCGCGACCCCAAAATCTAATAAGTTGAGTGACTCTGCAAGATACATACATGACCCAAGTTTGGCGGGAATCCATAAATTGGTTCTTGAGATAACGCGATCACGAGAACGGGACATACGGACGTATGGACGGACAACCCAAAAACATAATGCCTCCGGCTACTTTTTAGCCGAGGCATAAAAAAGGTAATAGAATAACAAGTCACTATGTCCCCAGGAAAGAAACATTCATAAATCATGAATTTGAATACTGGTATGTTAGTAGGCCGGTCTATTGTATGGCCCGGCTCATCAAAAACCTCACATGATCGTTGCATGATTCCAACAAACATTTATTTGCTCTAAATCCATAGAAATTTAGACAAACGGCATTTTGCACACCGCTGTTCAACGATATGAAACAAATGTGATTCTAAGTATTCAGTTATATTCCAATGCACTATGCATTACAGGAATTCTTCTTGATCCCTTATGGATATGCATAAGCTTTGCATTCTAAGCATCATACAAGTAGAATAAAAAAGCCATTAAGTCATCCATCAAACTAATATGTTTCCTGGTACCCTTCACAATGAAGAAACCTTTCTCAATAAACTTGATTGCAATGAAAATATCTCATCCTATTTGGCCTGTAAACCTTCTGCATTTATACATATGAGACCATTATTCTTCATTCTTGTGGTGTACATGTTTTCATCTATGCTTTAACAATCTACCCTGCATATTTCGCTGTTGCAACACTGAACATACCTTGGGCAAGTTGACTAGATATCAACTGACTCTGTTGTTGTTGTTTTAATTTTATTGGCGTGTATCATTCATTTATCAATATTTATTTATTCTCTTGTTGGTTTCCCAAGTTTTGTTCAAGTCTGAAAATTTGTAATGTTCCTTTTGTTTAAGTAAAGTTATTGGGGATGAATTCCATAAGTGTGCCCATATTTTGCAAAAGAAAGACGAATGTATCTAAAACATAATTTTGTTAGACAACAAAGTGTGCTAGAAATGCAAATCTTGGATCTCAATGTTCTCAGAATGTTGATCCACATTCAAGTTTACAGTGCCTCCTTACTTTTATGCACATGAATGTTTCTAATTTTACAGCATTGATGGTGGAATATTTTGTTGGCTCTAGAATGTAAATTATTCATGATATTTCTGACTGTTGGAGTAACAGGAATAATAGTGTTACTTTTATACACTGAATATTACAGTAATAAAATTATCTTTATGTGAAGAATTGAAAGGGATTTTACAGCTAAAACAGTTTTTTTTTACAAGTTTCTTATTGTCTATTAAGAACCAGGGGGCATTGATATATGACATGATAATAATGCCATTTTAGTTCTGAAAAGACAATTGTTGGGGGACATTCACCTAGATACAAGTAATTAATACCATGTCTAGACACTGAACTATACATTGATTCCAAATGCTTTGCAGAAAGCTATATTTCATGCTCAGATTCAGTAGCCAAGTGATCGCCTATTAATCAGTCTGCCTAGTTCAAAATTTCACAAACAAATAACAGTAAATGAAGTCATAAAGTCATACCCTTTTTTGATTGCTTTCATTAAGAAACCATATAATTCTACTTGTCTTTTAACTCATCATCTTTAACAATAAATATTTCAAAAAACAATTTCACTCCTTTGTGATGCCAATACCATACCATTGTACCATGTTTCATATTATTCATAACTTACATGTTTTTAAAAGTATCTCATCGGCTCATATTCTCGATCCCCTTACAAGTACGAGATATAAATAAAAGCTGCATACTTTGAGCATCCAAACTTTAAGTGCTTTTGTCGTTACTGTTATTTCTGTTGTCGATGTTGTCATTGTGTTTTTTTTATTGATGCATGTATTTAATAACGATTCTTGGTCTTTTTTGTATTATTTTCTTCCTTGATGTTATATTTAAACAAAAATATTTACATCATGTCAACATGTAGGTCAATGAAGAAACGCAACATGGGCATTTATATCAACAGTAGCTAGACACGTAAAGAAGATGGAGCCATTAGACAGAGATGGACAGAAAAACAGTGGGAATTGCTAAACCACGAGTCCACTGCTTAAATTGGGTACACCCAATTTGGAGGTTGTGTGAAATCATCAACCGTGTTCTGATTCCCCTATGATGACAACCCTTAGGCTTCCTCCAGGCTGCAGCTCATTTAATATGTTTGGAAGCAGAGCAAGAAGCTTCGTTGGAACACCCTCTACAACTCTGGTTTGCCGTATTTCACGATCCGAGCATTATTGCAGTGTAGAAGGAAACTGAAACAGAGTCACTGAATACTGAAGAAAAACTAACTTGATTCATAATATACCGGTACATATTCCCTGCCATCTAACATTTACCGACATGTACTGGTGCTACGATCACTTTATATTGATAGCCAGCACATACAATGGTTTTCAGTAATCATGCATACAATACAAACTTAATGAAATAGTAAGGAAGCACTGTTCACTTGAATGTGGATCAACGTTCTGAGAACATGGAGATCCAAGATTCGCATTTCTAGCGCACTTGGTTGTCAAACAAAATGACGTTTTAGAAGCGTTTGTCTTTCTTTTGCAAAATATAGACACTACATTGGGCACACTGAAATATATAATGGAATTCATCCCTGATAACTTTACTTAAACAAAGGGAACATTAAAAATCTACAGACTTGAACAAAACTAGAGGGACCAACAAGAGAGTCGGTTGATATCTAGGTTATTGGTTCATGTGTGCACAGGTCAGGCAGCGGCAGCGAATCACCTTTCAGCGCACTGGGGGTACATCTACTAGTCTCCCGGTACAGCCACTATTCATAATTAATTGCGTTGGACAAGCCCATAAGTCACCCGCCATACTATAACCTAGAAATGATACAGGGTTGAGGTATTAAATGCGTTTCACAGGCAAAAGTGTAGCACCTGCATCGTGCTAGAGTTTTTACATATTAAAGGTTGGAACATGAATTATGAAAGTGTCTGTACTCTGTCCCAATTTACCAATTTGATAATAATATATAATGCACGCTGACTATGAACAACGTTATAGAAATTATAATTTTGATCAAAACCTGTGTTGCAAGGAAATTAGAGTTATATTACCCACTACATTTCATGGATCCACCATAAAAAAGAGTCATTTATCAACCATTTCTGTCTTAATAAATCAAATTATAAGTAGCTTTATCAGCTAATCCCGAATGAAAGATGGATTCGCAACATAGCTGTATTTCCAAGAGATGAAAAATGTGGAGATCAGGGAGGAGCTTAACAATCCTTGACGTCAAAGCAATATATTACAACATACATAAAGTACAGCACATAAAGTACAGCTCATAAAAGATGTTTGAGCTTATTTCTTGGTTCAAGCTTTGTTTGGTGCAGAATATCTGAAGCGATGCGAGTAATGCAACATGAACAAGTTTAACATTGATTGTATGATCTAGTTAAATGTATGGAAGAGATGAACACAATAGGAATTTTTGCAGCTATCACACCATATAGCCACGATCAAAGAAAAGGGGAAATCCCTCCTGAGTACCAATCAATGAGAACGTGCTACATGTCGTCCCTATTTTCACGAAGTGACGGTAGTGAGGAAAATTGTCACGCAAAGTGAATGCCATTTTTTTTCACTACCGTCACTTCGTGAAACCAGCGACGATGTATCTATTAACAGATGCTCAAAGTACATTTAAAATACAAAATAACAGACTCTCAAATTTGCACTTGAGCCTTGAGGATAGCATTTTTTATTCAAAATGGTATGTTATTAAAGCCCCACTGTACTCCTTATAGCTAGTTGCACCCTCTGTATGGCAAACAACGCCTAATCGGTGCCTATTGGTCCCCATGATCCCCTTTTTCTTATGTTAATTGAGAGCTGATTTGATGAGATACCCTGTAACCACCTGTCAGTGACCTTGCAGGATGGTCTAATCCTCCTGGCCAAACTAGTACAGACGGGCTTTAAGCAAATTATGTACATGTATTTCTCTCTGTACTATACATTTGTATATATATTTGTATAATTATGCATTTATTACACTTTTCAAAAGTAACAAATGTACTTTAGTTCACCTTTAGTCGTTTCCTGCCTCGATGCTACCCTCATGTTTATGTGAAATCATATACATGTATGTTTGATCGTTTTCCCTTTGTCAGCTAGGTAGACATGTATATATGTAGGTTTATGTTGCGCCACAGAAATAACTGGGTTTCGAGGACAAGAATGCATATGTACACTGCCAGGAGAACGGGGTGTTAGTAAATTACAAATACAGTCGCCAAACAATGCGATAGATGGAGTAGGAGGAGGTTGAAAAGGAAGAAGTGGGTCCGACACCAAGAGAATGAGAGCAAGAGTGCAGGGCACAAGAAGAAAAGGGCAAGGACTTGACTGTTTATCGTCCGGCCAGCCAGCGCAAGCTGTATTTGGCCCTACAAATACAGAGGG
>JAVYIG010014218.1:0-42798 GCA_035222895.1 Strongylocentrotus droebachiensis
GAATTTCCGTTTCGGTTTAATAAAATTTGGAGTGGACTATTAGGCTATTATTATTATTACTGTTTATATTACTAATTATATTGACTTCTTGTAAATGTACAACACTCACATCCATCATGTAAGGGTGTTAAAGGCACCAAAATGTTATCCTGGATTTCAGCTAGGATGACCAATTACCACTTTAATTCATGCCAGAAACAACCAAACTTCAATTTCAGTGTAAAGGGATACTTACGGGTACTGTTGCTGGTGCATCCAACAAAATGCACTGCCAGTATGTCATCTGGAGAACTCTCCCGGTGTCTTTCTATCCAGTTGGCTAGGACGCAGGACTTTCCAGATCCTGTTTTCAAATAAACACAGGAAAGGATGACTTTCATGACATATCACTGCTCTAGTTCTACAGAAGCTGTCGATGGCTAGGGTGATGAACAGTACTGGTGATGAACAAGTATAAATAACCCCCCCCCCCCCCCCCCAAAAAAAAAAAAAAAAAAAAAAAAAAAAAATCTGGTAAGAAAAACATAATCAATAATAGGAATTTGTTTACAAATGAAAGAGAAATTGCACAGCAGGTTCTTGTTTTCTGTTAAGTTTTTTGCATTTAGAAAGTAGAGAACTAGTGAACTCCATACTTACTATATTTAAAATAGTAAAGTGAGGCAACACTGGAAAGGTTCTCCTTAAACATTCTTTTTTATTGAGGAAATGTTTACTGGCAATACCTATCCCCAGAGTGTCAAGTCTGACAGCCATGAGTGCAAAAACAAGAAACCCACTATTATCATTGTTATTATATAATGTTCATGATATTACTTGACTTTAAGAACTGCATGTAATTGCAGAAAGAAGTTTTCACCTGCATCACCAAGAAGAAGAAGTGACTTCCCTGCATCCTTTCCTTCTCCTTCTTCTTTTCCTTTTTTTTTTCCTTTTCCTTTTCCTTTTCCTTTTCCTTCTCTTTCTCTTCCTCCTCCATTCAGAGCCCGTCTGCCTATCTCCTCCAGGTACGCCTCCCCTCCCACCAGCTTTCCTCCCATCCCACGGCGAGTGATGAGGAAGGTCTCGTGCTGGGCGTGTTCCTTCTCCATCTCGCTGCTCTCTGCCTCCGTCTGGCCCAGGAGCTTCTTCAGGTGGGCGTGGACCGTCTCGAACATCAGCCGAGCGCCCACCTCAGGGGTAGGGTAGCTCATATCTATAGCAAGACACTAATAAGAAATACAAACAAATTAGTCAAAAGATGGAACTTACACTCTGGAATTGTGAATGAGAGGAAAATTTATCTCATATTTTTGTAATGATTAAATTATTATCATTTTTATCATTTTTGAAATTTTTGAGTGAAGTCAGGAAATAAATTATGGCATAAGTCACTACTGAGATGCTAGTATTTCAGCATATTTCAATGTACACAAAGTGGGTTTAAATCTGATGCTAATGTACTTTTAAATAACTTTACATGAATAGAGGAGAATCCTATTCAAATGAGATTTCATCCATGTGATGCCCAAATGAATATTGGACTGTCCGTGTCAGCCTGCAGAGTGATCCATATTCTATAAATAACTTGTCAAATACAACTAAATCACAAAAACATATATATCTACTCATTGATGGATAACCTAATCTCTTTTGTCTGCACACCTTATCTTCTGTCTTCTTGACCCTTTGCTTGAGGTCATCTAAGAATTTTGCTGCATGACGTCCATCTGATGTGGCCTTAAACTTCTCTGACCCCTCTCGTCTCCCGATGCAATGCCTTCGGCAAGTTTGCATCGTCATAAGCCTGAGAATGGACAGTTAACATTGTTAGTCTACACACAGATCCGTTCTCAATATATATGAGGTTTTTAGAACCGCTACTGGGAAGGCAATAAACTTGGGAAATATGAAGAAGAGATTACTATACAGAGCTGTCAACCTTGAACCATTCCTCATACTGTTATTTCCATATTAGGACCTATAGTTTATTTACAAGTAGGGATTTTTTTTTTTTTTTTTGGGGGGGGGGGGATATTATTGGCCTTAATTCATTGTTCAGAAAATTGACGCCTTTCACTTTTTTTCCTCTTTTCTTTTTACTATTGAAATAGTGATCAACATTTTAGGGCATTTGGTTGATGTGCAAAAATTAAAAAAACTCGAAGAAATTAAAGCACTGTATTTTATGAAGAAAAAGCGTACTACCGTAATTGGGAGAAAAAAAAAAAAAATTCCAGGATGAACGTAATGGTTGGCAGCTCTGGTTATACCTTGTCTCTGAAGAAGAAGCATGCAGGTCTTTGTCCGGGATTGTTGAGGTGACCGTGGAGGAACTCAAGCTCAGTGACTGCCCGGTCCCTGTAGGACTTCCAGCCAGGGGTAGTGAGGTAGGGCATGGTCAAACGTCTTCCTGAAGGAATTTATCTTTAGCTCCGTGCCATCCATAGCGCTGGTTTAATAGACACACAAAATAGATCAAAATGCTATTTAGAATTTGGCTTTTGTTTGTTTGTTCTATATTTTTCCCTTATTCTTGCAGTGCCAACTTGACAAGAGAGAATGAAGCAAGCATACAAAACATTTGTTCATAAATACTAAATATATTTGACAGTTTCAACTTCAAGAAGAAATGATAAATTTGTTGTATGTTCAATACATTTATCCTGTTATGCTTTCTTTGTTCTTTATGTCAGATTTGCACTGCAAGAAGGAAAAAACATAGAAAAAAAGCTAACTATTTGCGTTATAATATCAATATCTAATGAAATGTTCCCAAATTCTTGGCCTTCTGGGTCATAAGCCCCCCCCCCCCCCAATGGGTTTGGTTTGGAGTACAGTTCATTTGCCAAACAGTTTAATTTTTCTTTAGTGAGTTTAAGAGATTATGTCGAGCCTGGTTATGAAGAGTTATAAGAGAACCCGAGTAGAACTTAATCTGAAAGTATAATTACAGAGCAAATTGGTTCAAAGTGTCATGTCTGAAATATGAGAACTAAAATACCAATCATTTTTATTGGAATTAATACTGTGATATTCCTTTCCTATAGGAATTGAAAGAATGAGAACACTCACTGATTACATGTTCACCTAAACCCGTACCCAACTCTCTAAGCTTCCTGGGGGTGTTTCACAAAGATCCTAATTTGAACTTATCTCTAAGTTGGACTTAACAATTATGGAAATCCGTTATTACCTATGAAAATATTGTGTAAAAGTTATTTTAAAAGGCATACATCTTGATTCAAATCATTCAAATTTTCTTTTATCAAGGAGATTTCATGTTCTTAATGTGGAATTTATAAAAAGTCTAAAATACTTGATTTTTTGCTTTTAAATATATTCTATTTTTAGGCTACAAATGGCTCTCCATAAGTTTTAAGTCCAACTTAGAAACAAGATCAACTTAGAAACAGTTCAACTTAGGATCATTGTGAAACACCACCCTTGTTTACCTGACCAAAGAATCCGACGATCATGTCCGACCTGTCCAGCTCCCTGAGGCAGATGGTGATGGTGGCGGCCTCCTTGGACAGCTCCGACGTGATGCCCCATCTCATATCGACCGGTACGAACTCGTAGCCAGACTTCTGGCAGAGATGGGCCAAGGCGGGCCAGTACTGCTTGGTCAGGAGCTCCCTCTCCTCCTCCAGTCCGCCAAACGGGGAGCTAAAGAAGACCCTGGCAACATACTTCTCTTTGGTGATTGGTACCTCTGCCTTCACCCTCATGGTTACCTATATTGGAGGCTCTGACTCTGAGAAAAGTGAATTGACCTCAATGTAAAAATGTAAAAAATAAGAGAGAAAAAAAATATTGGTTTCCTATATTATACCAAATAGTAACCATGAAAATGATTTTTAAAACAAAACAAACAACAAACAGAGAAAAAAATAATGTACGCTATACATTTGCAACAAATTTAACAAAATAAATGAATTTGATTGAATGTGTGAATCATGGCATGCACTCTTGATCTACCGTTATTCTTGATGATAAAACAACCATACTTCTCAATCACTCATGTTGGCCTTAAATTATACAAACATGATAATAATAATATGTTAGGATATATGAGAGATCAATAGAGGTCTATATCAGATGCTTTAATAGTTTAAATCAATCAAGACTCATGACCAGGCATGCCATGTACAGCTACAGTGCACACAAAATGTAGCAGCATCAGGACATTGTGTCTGTACGAGATGGGAGCGGAAGCTTGGTAAAACGCTCCCGAAGTTTCGGGAGACATGTACGGTATCACTCGGTGTAAAGGTAGGCCACAGCGCTAGCCGCGGCCCGCGTCAACTCTACATTCTCTCATAATCTGAAAAACAGACGACATATTGAGTTTTTATTATATGTTTCTGCTGTTAAGAAATATGAAGCAAATATTTCATTATGAACTGAAGTGAAAATTACGAAATTTACGGATTATTTACCTCATGAAAAAGTCACTGGGTCACTGCCGCAGGAAGAATTTGTCTGCTCCAGAAATTCCTATCTTGCTGCACATGCTAGGCTTATTCCTGAAAAAGGGCTTACTTTTCAAAATTAAATAAAGTTTTGTAGCATAAAAAAAAGATATCGATTATTTGTATCAATTATTTTCTTTATTTAATAACAAATTTCAAGGCATAGATAATAAAAATGACTTCTTTGAAGAAAGAAGTATGGATAATTAATCACCAAACGACTAGAAAATAAACTCGTCATTCTTGTCTATTACGTCACTGCCTGTCATAGGATCAAAGACGTTTAAATATAATTACTAGACGGAAAGCAGCACGCGCGGAAACCATGCAGACGAATGGGATTAGGCTCCCATTTAAAGCTTGATTCTGAGTTTATTGATATAATCATTTCTGTGTATTTTGTAAAAATGAATACATTTCACCACTCCTGCCATGTCAAAAATTTAGCATTTACTCCTTTCCACATTTTAACAAGTTCTGAAAAATAGTCAAATTTGATGGTTCCCTTTACCTTTACATGGCTTTGGTAGGAGGGGGGTGAGTTTACATGTGTTTTCCAACTGATAGACACATTGCTATTACTACAGATTTTTGTTGTATGCACCTGATGTTTGTACACTAAATTTACACAAATTTGTCATTCCTTATTTGTCCTAAGATTCATAAAACAATGCAACCCCCTCCCTGTCCCATTGCCAACAAAAGGACATTACCTATATTAATTGTACATTTAAGAAGTTCTCAACATTTTTTTAGTGACCTTGTATGTTTATCCAGCGATGATATTATTAATTTAAGAAATCGTACCTTTAAGATGTCCTAAAAATTTAGTAACCTTGTATGTTTAACCCCCCCCCCCCCAAGCGATGTGATTGTATCCATGACTGAAATTATTTTGTTCCCTCAAAAAGTTATCAGTGAGATTGTCAACTTTGCTTGTACAATGTTTTTTTCAGTAATCAGTAGTTTATTTTCTTTATGACGTTCAGCTTTGCACAAATAGAAATAATAATAATAATAATAATAATACTGGCTCCTTGTATAGCACACAGGTCCACCTTTCGGTGCTCATTTGATTAATTTATAAAAAATACATACGTGTATATGCATGAATACTGGATTGGTGACTGAAGTTTGTAGTATATTGTACTTGTATTAACTTATTGTTGACTTTGTCAATTTTAATTAATTACAGTACCGGTAATCAGTGACGTTTTGATCTTTATTTTTTTTTTACCTTTGCATGAAATAAATTATTTTTTTAAATAACTGAATTTTGTAGTTTTGTACACTTTTGTTCACACTCATTATCTTACATGTACATTGTCGTGGATGCCAGTTAAGAGGGTCTTGTGTTTGTTAATCATGCTCTTAAGAGTATTCTTGAATCAGAAGCCCCCCCCCCCCCAACAAAAAAAAGGGGGAAGCCTTCAAACAAAATGAGTCTCGTATTTTCCAACCTTGCTTCTGCACTTGCTCCAAGTGAAAAAAACACACACAGGCTCCCAGGTTCATGCCATGTTCCATTAGTGTACTGTGATGACCTTCATTTTTTTTAAAGGATGGGTCAAAATCTATCATGATGAAAATGAGGATTGTAGTAATAAAATAATTTAAGTAATTAAAAATGTATCAAATATAATTGACATACCCCTGGCCCCCCATAGAAGTTGTTTTTAAGAGAAAGAGAAGAGAAGAGGACTGGTAAACAGAATTTTGTTGGAACTTGTAACCCCCCCCCCCCCCCCCAACTCGGACACTCACACACACACACACACACGCAGCATCGCCTACTACCACTTTTTCATAACTTACCGATGGAGTCTCAAATCCTCTTGAGTCCTATTTTTTGACCAACATCCCTTCACTGAACATCTTGGAGGCATTGTGGCCGAAAAAGCTCGATCGGTTGGAAATTAGAAGACAAATAGACTAAAAATATGAGGGCATGCCAATCAATTATTAGTACAGTCGGCACGAAGAAATCGATCAGCTGATGGCCAGCTGGAAGAGTTGTCATAGCAACACAAATCCATTTGGATTTAATGGATGATCAAGATATTTGCTATTTTCATTTATTATAGGTACTCATGGTTTTAAAAAAAAATGGAAATTTTAAACTTAACATTTGCATTACAATTGAGAGTCGTAAGTACCACATATTTGGGAAATATCTCCCCCCCCCCCCCAAAAAAAAAAACAGGAGGGGGTGTGGCCTCTGAGGATTCGGCTAGCCGACACTTGCAGACAGAATCAGAACGCTGCACCTCCTCGACAGTCCTCGACTATCATTTGAAGACAAATAGCCGTCACCTTGATATTAATATTTCAATGCAAGAGGGTTTATCGATGTATGCAAATGAATTAGTGCTTTGGTTAATTTTGTGGCCTGATTTAATGAAATTCTAGATAATAACTTGTGATTTTCGTGCCTTTTTTCTCGTCTTTTTTTACGATCATTAATTTTTGACGGTCATACAATATCGAATAAAAATAACAGCGCGTATGTTAACGCATCAGAATAATCCACGTGATTCGCTGAATCACTTGCGTTGCTAGCGCGCAGCGTGATGAATAAATTACCCATAATTCCGTACAGTAGATTATTTGACCTCTCTTATTACGCTGATACGCGCATTGTCTTTTACCATGTAGTGAACATCATTCCAGTTCACTTTTCGCGGGGAGCATCCTACAGAATGCATAATTCATAAGGCTCATGAATTATGCAAGGTAGCTTATTTTGGCTTCTAATGGATCCGGACAAAATGGCGGAGCTTGGGGGGCCTGCATAGGATCCACTGACCTCTACATTATACAGCGATAGGATCGATCCCGTATAACGCGTTTGCCATGCATACAATACACGCAGATCGCATAGCGGTTGCACTGCATCCATATAACACGTACAAAGTACATGCATTATCTATTTACCGGTGTCACGATCAAGATGGCGTACGCGGTTAGAGCATCAGGATCGAGGGTAAAATTACGTGTTTTTATTGATTCTTTGTGTATTTAGATTGAAAGGACAATTCTTGAAATATCATGGTAACCTTTGAACCTGAAAATATACCATTTTAATCAACCAAATTGTAATAAGTATAAGATTAGAACAAGCTGAAGAAAGTCCAACACAACAACAGTAACAGTTCACATTGACATTCATTGATGGATTCGAATTTTTAAGGGTGTAGACCCTAGATTTTAAATACCCGTGTGTGTGTTTCTGTATGAAATTGAATGGTTTTTCTGATGCGAGTATGAGGTTTCACGTGAGTTTTAAAGTTTTGAACTTATTACTAGTACTAAATTAGACCCCGTTCTCACTCACTTCGTTGGAGCGCTCTGGAGCGCTCTAACTAAGACCCGCTCCTCAGGAGCGGTTCTTAGGTGAGTGAGAACGCTCAAAGTGGTCCAGGAAGCGGACTTCTGGACCGCTCCAGAAGTCCACCTTCCGAGGTGGTCTTGAGGAGCGGGTCTTATTAAGAGCGCTCCAGAGCGCTCTAACGTGCAATGTGAACGGAAAGCGTACTTTGAGCGGAAGTGAGCTAGTGACGTTGCGTGCGAAACATGTAGTACGGTACATACGGTTTGGATTCCGCGCGCGAAAAAATTGACCCGCCTACCTGAGCTGCCATAGCAACAAGACCACTTTGACTCGTGGAGCGGTTTGAGCCATAAAAACTGCTCGGAGTGTGAACGCTCGCAAACCGTTCCTCAAGACCCGTTCCTCTGGAGCGGTCTGGAGCGGTCTAACTTGGAGCGCTCTCAAAGTGAGTGAGAACGGGGTCTTAGGTTGATACATCTGAAATTATTGAGGTTCTTAATCTTTCCAAAGACGATAGTCGATAGCCCACAAAATTGTTTAATTTTAAAGCCTTCTCTTCATCATGTTTATGCTCTTTAGCATTGACTCAGATTTAACGAAATGTTAGCATCAAATAAAAACCATAATTCATAGATTTCCGTGCTTTATATTATATTGTCTAATATACATTAAGTCTGAGAAAATTGATGAAATATTGCTCATAAACTTCTTCAATTTCAAATTGCTGTTTTAAATCAACTGTCCAGACACACTTCTTGCATTCTTGGACTTGGTATACTTTTTGTTTTACTAGATTTATGGTTAGATTTTTCAGACTTGATGTAGATCTCAATCTAAATGTATGTATCTGTATTGTCATCTGGAAATGTGCCTTTTAATTCTTTTTCTATTTCCTTTCTTTTTGTGATTGTGAATTGTATTGATTAAAAACTTAACCTTTCCAAGAAAAAAAAAACGATTGAAGCTGAATTCTTTTAACATGAAGAAAACAAAATCAGGATTTATTATGACGAGCGTATCACATACACAGACAAACAAAAATGAGAATCAGAATGAGGCTGAAAGCTTTTATTTTTTAATTTGTCAAAGCTCTTTTTCAAAACAATCGTGACTTTGTAAATTAAATTCAGTGATGATCATGATAAAACCTCATTTAGAATCTCAAGGCTAATCATGTACATGTATACACAGACGCTGTGTATCTTAACAGTTGATTTATAATTAATTTGAAGAAGCTTACTAGCAATATTTCATAAGTCTTCTAAGACTTATATGTTGGACAATATTATAAAGGACAGATAGTCATGATAGTTAATGCTATTTGATGAATATTTTTCCATTCAATCCAAGGGCAGAAGAGAAGGCTTTATGTTTTTTATGTGTCTACCCAGCCCAGCCCCAATCATACAAACTACTAAACTACTAAACTAGCCAGTCTTCTTTTAGATGGTCAATATATTAAAGATTTTCAGATTTCAGAGACATGAGAGGATATCAACAGTCTGGCACAACCAATTCCAAGACGGCGATAAATTGTGGACAAATTTACCAATATGCTACTTTTTGCATCCCCCTACCCATTCCAGAGAATGATGCGCATATTATACAAAAAAATATATTGTTTCACTTGCAAATTGCAACAGTGTAATTCATATTTTGTTTAAAGATGAGGAAAAATCTTTTACCCCACAGGCACAAACGTTGTCATTCAAATTTCCAATTATTTTTTTTCAGTATGAAACTCTCCTGAGTGAGATAACTGCAAAATTCACAAAAGTTTTGGTTATTGTTAAAGGCTATGGAATATTGCTGCCTTAATGATTTAAACCTGCTCTTGTTCACACCCCCTCTCATGAATTAGATATCTGACATAATTTTTCAAAATTAAACTCTTTTCTGTGTACTATTGCCATAGGAAGATGGAGCTGTGTCTAGTTTTATTTACGTTTCTTCTGTTCTCTTTTCCAGATGAAATCCCTCATGGCTGCAGGCCTTCGGGTCAGGCTGCTACAGACTTCTGCAGCAGCAAGTCAGGTAAGTTCTAAGAATATATTTACTTTATCTTAAAGTGTAGAAATAAAAGAAAAAAAAAACAAGGTTTGGAAATGGTCAGCGTAATTGAAATTTTAATAATGCAACTGAAGCACCAAGACCACACACAAACCTACAGTGCACTTAAAATATCCTTTCTTGAACTTGAATGTTTATTTGTTATTTATTTGAGGGATGAAAAATATGATAACATCATTTTGATCACCAATCAAAAAGCTTATATATAATATTTTATTTCACATTGATGATTGTTTTTATAATTCAAGCAACTTGACCCATTGACAGAAATGGTAACTTTGTAAGTGTGGAGTGCGAGTAATGTAAACAAAACAAAATACTCTGAAGTCTGAAATTAATTCCAAGCTTATTCCATTCATTGGAAATGTGATGTGCTAGTTCAAATGCACCAATGTTTTTTCATTCCTCAAACTTTTAATATGGCAGATCGATGAGAGGATAAGATCATGGAAAATGTGACATAATTTGATTTATTGAATTTCCATTTCTTTTTTATTTTGACTGTGATTCACAGGTAGCCATGAGCCGATTTGAACAAGACACGTTTATTAACTATGACCAATTGGACGCAAACCTCAAGATTGTGAAAGATAGACTTCAAAGACCCCTTACCCTCAGTGAAAAGATTGTTTATGGTCATCTCGACAAACCCAAGGAACAGGTAAGTAATATTAATAAACAGAGAAACAATAACAATCTATGAAAACAGTACATTGAACCTTTAGTCTAAATCACCACAAAAAAAAAGACTAGGATTTCTCTCAAAATATGAAAATTGGTACATATAGTTTTAGTTCAAAGTATGTGGAGAGAAGAAAAAGAAACATCTTATTTTAGTTTATTCCCCCTGAACAAATATAACGTTTGCAAATTCTCAATGCATTTTCTCAAGCATGTTATGGTTGATATGAGCAATATTCAATCGTAAATTTTGTTTTGAATTTAGAACTTTCCTATCAGATAGTAATATTGCAATCATTAGAGTAGAGAAAAAAAATTAGAAGCAAAAAGGTAGATGATGGTTTGATTTTTATATATTAAAATGACAAAAAAAGACTAGTTGAGATGGTTTATTTGCTTTTGACAGGACATTCAGCGTGGCGAATCCTACCTGAAGCTGAGACCAGACCGTGTCGCTATGCAAGATGCTACAGCTCAAATGGCTATGCTGCAGTTCATCTCCAGCGGTCTTCCAAAAGTAAGTCATCTTCACTTGATATTGTTGGTTTATGGGATGGAAATGAAATTGATAACGTGTCATCTGTGGTGAAGGCAACAGGGGAGGTGTAAAATTGTATGTATTTCATCTATGAAGTAATTATGATAGATTAATGCATGATTTGTGTTTTGTTTTTCATTACAATTTTTTCACATTATCTTTTCATGTACAGTGCAGTATCTAGCTTGTTGAGGCAATTTTTAAACCATTCTCCATGATCAAACCAAAAGCATACTGTTATTCCATTCGATATTCATCTTACATTTGCTAGTAATGGTGAAGTCATAACTTGTCTCAAGAGCTGTAGATATAGTAGAGCAGTGGTCGCGTAATCCGGTGACCCGGGTTCGAAACCCTTGGTAAGGCATTAATGCTCATTATTAGGTCTCTTGGAGAGGACCTAAAGCCGTTGGTCCTCTGGTTGCTTACTAACAAGCATTTATGCTTTCTTAGCAGTCTGGTAAAATAACCACCATTACCTTGGGATGTTTAATGTCTTTTCGTTTATTTTATGCAGGTTGCAGTCCCGTCTACCATCCATTGTGATCACTTGATTGAAGCCCAGGTGGGAGGAGATAAGGATCTCACAAGGGCTAAGGTAAGGAGTACCGTATTGATTAAGAGTGTACACTTTCATCGTCCTTCGAAATTGGAAGTTGAATCTTAGTTTTTATGTCTATTCACCTACCAAACATTGCCTTAAAGGATTCCTCTCTCTCTCTCTCTCTCTCTCTCTAATTTACATATCTTTTTTTGAGATGGTACTGCTTTAAATCATAATCCAATTTTTGAAAAAGAAATGGTTAGTGAAGTTTTATTGAATTAACTTCATGTAAACCTTTTACTTTAAAAAAAAATGTTACCATGTTTCAACTTCTGTTTTACTACTTACAAGTATGTCAAGTAGTAATTTATGACTTCTAGTAAGAACATAGGGAAATTTTACACCTTTTCTAATTAAAGCAAACAAAATTATTGTTAAACTAAAAGATTAATGTACAAATCCTTAAATCTGTTACATTGATCTGTACAAAATTGGCAACTTATCATCATTAATATGTTACAATGATTGTTATAAGCTACTGAAATCGTGGCATTTGATTGGCTGAGAGCAAATTTGTCATAAAAATTTAGCATTTGTTATGGATAATATGTTTTATGAAATGGGTCCCTGTTCAGCATAACAATCAAATATAATATACATGTATATCTTGCTTCTTTTGTAGGACTTGAACAAAGAAGTGTACAACTTCCTTGCGACGGCTGGTGCTAAGTATGGTGTGGGTTTCTGGAAGCCAGGCAGTGGTATCATTCATCAGGTGAGAAACAGTAATCACACAGTCCCCTTCAGACTCGAGGGAAATGACTAATCTCCCTCTCAAAAATGGGAATTTAGTCATTCTTAGCAGTATACTGTATTCATTCCTCTTGACCAAAGTTAGCGACTCAAATAAAGATATAAACAAATTTTATTGATTCATCATTTGGTTTATTTTTAAATATTTTGACTTGATATCGTACAGTCAGGCTGATGTGATATTTATCTTTTGTTGTCTGTTTATCAACTACTTGACACATTTCCTTTTATGTGTGTTCTAGTGTATTCTGTATTTGTATTTTTAAGTAAATGTAATTGCAATATTCATATTTTGTAGTCCATGTTGCTTTTACAATTGAAACAATTGAAACTAGTTTAGTGCTCTCTTTTCTGAGAGAGAGAAAACAAAATCCCATTTCTCCTGTAGTTCCTACATGTACATCTTGGTATGTCTGATTTTGGCAGTTCTTAGTATGATATGGTGCTTAAACTAGTTCAATTGGTGTTGGTTATGGCAGGGCTCAACACTCATTTTTTGGGGAAGGGGTCTGAATTTAACTTTTTACAATCTGTATTTATGAGCCCTATGTAAAAACTTCACAATCTTGGTGGTCCGGAGTTGGATTTTGGGTGCCCATGTGCCCCGGGTGCTTGTTTGTGTCAAGCCCAGGATACGGTGATGGCTGTGTGGTCCTGTGCTCAGGTGACGTGTCACATGTCATCTGCCCTTGTGCACTGAGACAGCAGTATGATTCACCTACAGGAAAGCAAGACTGGTGATCCTTTCTCTTCCTGCCTTGACACACTGCCCAGATAGTGGGAAAGTGGCTAATGGCTAGAGTGATGGGGCACCAGTCTGAAGACAGTTACAGGTGTAGATTGTGTGTGATCACCCCCACAGACCATGGGCAATCTATGTATGATGCTGTCTACATTCATGATACCTAAAATTGTTAACAAAATGATCCCAGTTAAAAGATTTTATTGAGATTTACATTGTGTAATCATAGGTTCCCAGCTTTATTGTTAATAACCAATGACTATTTAAAACATATGTAATTGAAATTAGGCTAACACTTCATGCGATGATCTTTGATATTGTGCTTTTCAAATTTTGTTATTTGAAGAATAGATTTGAAAAACTTTTTTTCTCGATTTCATTTATGTTTATTTAATCCTCTAATAGACCTGGGGCCATTTCTCAAACCCTCATTAAGCACACATTTCTATTGGATGTCCATGAATTTAGACCAATGATGGTTCGGAGAAACTGACCCTGTGTATCATTTTACACGATGCATTGTGTACACCTATGGAATTGTACTGTCTGTTGAATACCTGAATTTAGTACACGTAGTGTCATTACAGTAGGAATCCAGCGGGATGCCTTGTAAATACCTAATTTAAGTGATAATTAATTCGACTTGACCTACCTAGTAACGGGTTAAGTCCATTTTCTGATGACCCACATTCCATATAGGATAATTACAAACAATTTGTAGTTCACTATAATTTGTGTCTACGCCCCTAAAATATGAATAGATCATCCTTGAGAACTATGCCTACCCTGGTGTACTACTGATTGGCACGGACTCCCACACTCCAAACGGAGGGGGGTTAGGAGGTGTCTGCATCGGTGTCGGAGGGGCTGATGCTGTGGATGTGATGGCAGATATCCCATGGGAACTCAAATGCCCTAATGTAAGCCAAATGTTTCTGTACCATGGCCCGTTGCACAAAACTTACCATTGATGGTAACTTTGCCATCAATTGTAACTACCATGGAAACCTTGATTTTGATTGGCTGTTGAGCCCTGTTACCATGATAGTTGTCATTGATGGCATAGTTACCATCAATGGTAAGTTTTATGCAACGGGCTGTGTTGTTTTAACTTTAGGGTAGAAACATCTGATAGATTTTGTTTTCAATTTGTGTTGGATGCAGTTCATTTTTAAAATTTCTTTGTTTTCATTCTTTTTTGTTTGTTTTTTGTTTTGTTTAATTTAAAGTGGATTCTAACCTATGATTGCCACTATTATATCTGTCAATGCTAGTTTATTGTTAGTGATGTGAAGGATAGCTTTAAATACAGTCATACTTCACTTTCTGTCTTGAACTCGCAATCACAAGAATGACCTAATATCTGAAATAGAGGAAAATAAATTGTGGTTTATCGACTTCTGTCTGAATGGGACTTCAGTCATTTCAAAGTTTATTTGAATTTTACTCCAATTGAACCCGTTCTGTACAAGTGTCTAATCACCAATAATTTTCTGATCTTCCATGTTTTTGTTCCATCTATCTATACATCTTGACCTTATAGGTCATTGGAGTGAAATTGACAGGTCAACTCAGTGGCTGGACCTCACCTAAAGGTAACTTTAATATATTTTATCCCTCTCTTCCCGTCTCCTTTTGATGTATGGTCAAACCTGTCTATAGCAACCACCCAAGGGAAACACAAAAAGTGGTCTTTGTAGACAGGTTCCTTTAGTACATGTTTCAATGAGAAACCCTTTATAAGGGAAACAAAAAATGTGATCTTTGTAGACTGGTTGTCACTAAAGCAGGTTTGACTGTATCATACATTTTTACATATATGGTTATGTTTATATCGACTTATTATGACTACTTGCCTAGGCTCTGATGTCCCAACGTTTTGACAGTTGTAGCATTGTTCAACTTTAACTTGAATAGTGCATGCCATTCAATGGTATAGCCACAGTGAAGGGTCTTGCTTGGAAATTTACTGAAGTAGTTGCATCATCATTATAACATCATGTCCATTGTTTTGAGCAGCATTCCAATCTTCTATTTTTAGTAAAGTTCGCTGATCTGGACTGTTCATATTGATCGCAACTATGTACATAAGATACAGGAGACTGCAAATTTGCGATTGATTGGAGAACTTGGTATTTATTTGAATCAATCACAACTCTTTATGAGACGGGGCCTGGAGTCTCTTCAGTTGCACCCTTTCTTCAGATACACCTCATCAACTCCATATCATACATGTTATAATCATAAATCTCCATTGTCGGAATCATAAAAACTGTTACTTATGCTCCGAAGGGTCTGTCACAATACAATTCTGTTTACAGTCAGCAGCTTCTGTAAATACTTGCAATATTGATTTATTAATTTGGAATCGGGATAGAATTTTTATTGCCAGACTTTTGCAAACAAGCAAGTGCACAGTCCATGAACTCTGATATTTCATCTGATATCTCTCCAATGTTTTATCTATGCTAACAGCTTGCACCTATCATATGCCCTTATCTGAATGGGGAGAATGTAGTCATTTGTTGTACGAATGATTTGAGCTACAATTTTGAGCAGTGAACATTGATGCAAAATAATTAAAAATGGGAATTTATGATGTGCTCTTGAATTTACATCAGTGTCTGGCAAAATGGAAAAGATTAGTTCACTTTTAACTGTTTGTCTGGTTCTAGATCTATACAACGTTTCTGAAATTCACAGTTGAAGGTTTTCAACAACATGGGGTTGCCTTGTTAAAAAATGAAAGAGTATATCAACAGCCTTGTCAATAAGTCCAGAATATTGGCCCTGTTGCACAAAACTTACTATTAATGGTAACATTGCCATCAATGGTAACTACCATGGAAAACCTTGATTTTGATTGGCTGTTGAGCCCTGTTACCATGGTAGTTGCCATTGATGGCAAAGTTACCATCAATGGTAAGTTTTATGCAATGGGCCATGGTGTTTATGAAAACCTTAAATTGTGACTACTCACTCAACATAAAAACCAAAGAAAACATCTTTATACAAATTGTCATTAATTTTTGTTCCTTCTCCCAATCTTGCATCTCTAGATGTAATCCTGAAGGTAGCCGGTATCTTGACCGTCAAGGGCGGTACCGGAGCCATCGTGGAGTACTTTGGACCTGGTGTAGACTCCATCTCCTGCACAGGTAAGCCGGTGTAAAGAGTGTACCCTTCCACAGCCTGACAGGGCGCCCTCACACATGATGCTGTAAACAGTGTCACTGATGCACCTGTGGAAAAAAATAAAGTTAAAGAGAAGGTTGAGTTCTGGGAAGAGGTGAAAAATAATTTGTGAGCATTATCATTGTTATTATGCAAGTGTGGAAGAACATCAGATTAAAAATGTTTCCTGAAAAGCATGGCTCTTCAAATGCCTTAATATTCTAAATATGGCATGTAACAGCATAAAAATCAGGACAGATTTTTATACATGCTTGTGTAGTCCCATATACATCTTTCTGTGTACAGTCCTTGTAACTTTACCAAGACTAGGCCAAATTTCTTATCATTTTGATGACACCAGAACCTTGCAGTACATACCAATACTTATATGCTAGATGATCAACCTTTTCTGATTGATTCCACATTGTTTCTTTCACAATGCAATCGCATGACCAGAACTCAACTTTACCTTTAACTCAACATAGCCCAATTCGAATCAATTTCATGAACCCAGCTAAGCAAAACATGTGATATTGAACCTTCCTAAGTCAGAATTTGCATAAGGCAAACTATTTTTTTGCATTTTTCCTGAGTGCCTGTTAGTGTCAAGCCCAGGATACGGTGATGGCTGTGTGGTCCTGTGCTCAGGTGACATGTCACATGTCATCTGCCCTCATGCACTGAGACAGCAGTATGATTCACCTACAGGAAAGCAAGACTGGTGATCCCTTCTCTTCTTGCTTTGACACATCACCCAGATAGTGGGAAAGTGACTAATGGCTAGAGTGATGGGGCACCAGTCACATGACAGCTACAGGTGTAGATTGTGTGTCATTCCCCATAGACCATGGGCAATCTATGTATAATGCTGTCTACATTCACGATACCTAAAACTGTTAACAAAGTACTTTGTCAAACTATTTATGCAGTCAGTAAATCTGTGATTGGTGGTAACAACTTAACTTCTGATATTTTCATAATGTCCAGTTGTACCTCGAAAGTTTCCTGTTAGTCTGATCCAGCACCATATTGTGAGAAGGTGATACAAATGATAAAGTCACTTTTCATGACATTTGTACAGGTATGGGTACCATCTGCAATATGGGTGCCGAGATCGGTGCTACCACGTCCATGTTCCCATTTAACAGCAGAATGAGAGACTACCTTGTCGCTACCAACAGATCAGGTGAGATCAATCTTCTATATATTACACAATCAAGGGGAATAATGTGCAAGAGTTCCAATCTTGTTTATGCCCTGTGTGGACTTTGAGTTTGCACGACTCTGTCTTAAAGTGAAGAGTTTAAATGTGGAGATGGACTATCTTCAGCTTGAAATGTTGGATCAACCTTTTCAAATACCTAATATTTTGTTCTCTTTACCTCTTCAGAGTAACTTTATTATTCCATTTCAAAATACATATAGACTATTTACAAAACAAGTAAAGCCAAATATATGAATTATATACAAGATCAACCTAATTTCTTAAAAGGCTCATTATAACATTTCTACTACTCTCTTAACTTCTTCATTATCGAATTATTTTATATTTTCTTTATATTTCAAATAATATTTCAATAATGAAATAAAATTATTTACTAACCCCTTTGGATTGGTTTGTACTTCTCCAAAGTTCCGCTTTACGTAATCTTTGTATATAACAAGTTGTGCATAATTTATCGAGAAATTAAGTAAAGTAAATGTTCTTTTTTTAATTTTATATCCAATCAATAACATTTTCATATCAATTTCAATTTCTGTTTTAAAAATGTAATAAAAAATCCTTGAGGTAGTTTTCCAGAAAACTCTTACCTTCTTGCAATGAAATATAAAATGCTCAATAGTTTCTTTTTCACAGCAACTTTTACATTCGTTAGACTGTACGATTTTCCATGTAAAGGACAATACCCTTAAAATACCTAATATTAAACTGAACGATATATTCACCATCAGATAATGCTGAACGACAAGACTACATACTCTTGCGTTCCCTGACACATATGAAATTAATTCTACATTAACTGATTCCATATAGAAATTGCGGATCTGGCTGACAAAAACAAACATCTCTTGATAGCCGATGAAGGTGCACAATATGACGAGGTCATTGAGATCAATCTTAGTGAGGTAAGTCACTCCCGGAAGGCAGAGGGAGTCTCTATTGAAGAGGGAGGGGGAAGGGGGAGAGAGAATGAAAGGGAGCAAGCCTCTGGTATGAAGCATGCAAGTTAGGTTTGGTTCAATTTTTTTCATTTTTTAAAGCATTTCCCAGTCAGGATGAAGGATTATCTCATGAATTCTGCAGAGGATGACCAAAAATGCCTGGTAATGGTTATGCCAGAACTAGAGAAAGAGAGAAAGATAGAAAAAGAGAGAGAGAGAGAGAGTAAGAGACATAGAGAAAGGGAGAAGGAAAAAAATAAAATATATATATATATATATATATATATGAGAGAGAGAGAGAGATAGATAGAGATGCATTGCTCAGAATTCATTGGCATACACTTCCAAGACATTTGTTTCTGAGATAGGACTCATTACAAAATATTTTATTGAATGTGACTTACTGTTGTGGATATCAAGTTAGAATTTTAACACTGTTCTTTTTTTTATTGAACATTTCAGCTTGAACCTCTCATCAATGGACCTTTCACCCCTGACCTCATGAACCCTGTGTCAAAGGTTGGAGAGGTTGCCGTCAAGGAGGGCTGGCCTCTGGAGGTCAAAGTCGGTAAGGGAACCATTCCCTGGATTGATTATAATAATTTATCTGTTTCTTAAAACAATCACTATTATAATAATGATGGTGATGATGGTGGTGGTGGTGATGATGATGATGAGGACAATGATGATGATGATGGTGGTGGTGGTGATGATAATGGTAGTGGTGATGATGATGGTGGTGGTGATGATGATGATGATGATGTTAATGATGATCATGATTGTTATAATGGTAATATTGATGGTAATAATAATGATGGTGGTGTTGATGATGATGTTGAAGATGATCATTGTAATTATTTCAATGATTATGATGATCATGATTGTTATGAAGATGGAAGATGATAATGGTACTGTTGATGATGATGATGATAATTCTTGGCAGCACCATGAAATCACAATATACTCCTTCTCTTGCAGGTCTGATTGGTAGTTGTACAAACAGCAGCTACGAGGACATGAGCAGAGCAGCCAGTATTGCCCAGCAGGCTCTGGATAATGGCATCAAATGCAAGTAAGAACAAGAACAACTGCACTGCTGAGAGTCAGAAGGAGCTTCCCTTTTTGTTGTTGATTTGATTTGATTTGATTTAAACACGGATTACCTGCTTCAGCCGATGGCTGTTCTTCTGCAAGTCGGTACATACATAAAACTATATACAATACAGAATAAGACGCAATTCAAATTTAACAATTACAACAGTAAAAGAAGAGCGGATTTAAAAATCAATATGTCGAAGGAAGTATGCTAGAGTCTCTTGAATTGGACGTACATAAGTAACCAGTCTCCTCTTAATCCAGTAGCTAATAGTGCTGTAAGAAGAGTACCCAGTCCTACAAGTATAGTTTTGATTTGGGTCAGTAGCAAGAGTAATTTGCCAATTCTACCTAGTTCCGTTAATCGTGCTTCTCCCTCCTCCGAAAATCCAGCGGCAGTGTGCGCCTACAAAATGTATCACTTTACATGTATGTAAAGTAATGGAAGTACTGTATTTACTGATTCTCAGCATACACAATTCTACTAAGCGTCGAGAGGAGAGAGAAAGGAATGGAAATGAGAAGAACTCCAGGAGGAATATGAGCAGAATAAGTTAAGAGTAGGATGGATACTGAGAAGACAATGAGAATGATCAGAGTTGTAATGTTTTAGTGTGTTTGTGTTTTTGTTTGTTTGTTTGTTTTGTTTAATGACGGAAAAACCTTTTCAAAAGCCTTTGTGTTAATATGGGTATAGGAAAGGTTAAAAAAAAAGCTGTAATGTGTATGAAGTTTGATTTTGTTATTGAAATATATCTGTTGTCATGACTACTTAAAGATAGCTCAATGTAGCTGAATTCAAGGATGGGTGAGAACTAAAAATGCAGGGGGGGGGGGAATGCTAATCACAGTGAAAAAAAAACAACTTTAATATATACAAAGCATTCAATATTTGACACATCTCTTATCTAACTCTTTGTTTAACAGGGCTGCTTTCACAGTGACTCCAGGGTCTGAGCAGATCCGAGCCACCATCGAGAGGGACGGTCAAGCCGCTGTTCTCAGGGAGTTTGGTGGCATTGTCCTTGCCAATGCCTGTGGTCCATGCATCGGTCAGTGGGACAGGTGAGTAGGATGGACTCGGTCATTGACAGGACCAAGATGTAAAACAGTGAATTGCAACTGATCTCCTTATCCTGAACAAATATGTTTGAAAATAATCAATCATGTTTTAGGGAGAGTTATACTAGCAATGAAAATATTTAGTATTTTCTTTAAGTTTTGGTAAGTGGTCATGAATTTATTTCAAATGAGCGTATTGGAAACATGTGCGATTTTACAGTATTCAATGATCGTTGTCGCGGTTGAAATCAAGTCTAAGGTGATGGAATTGTAGACTGATATTACTTTGGCTTTAAAACAATGTTTCTTGACTACAATCGACCGATTGCTATTAGCGTTTGAAAATTATATATAAGAACTGCATATTCTGAGATTTTCATGGTCGCAGCTACCATGGAAGGGCCTTAGATGCTTTTTTTAATATTTGAAAATTACCGGGAGCACCTGAAAAATGTTATTATACAATTTTCTCAAAAGCAGAAGTGTTATAGGGGCTAAATCTATTGCTTATAATACATCCACAGGGGCATCCAAATATATCAACATTTTAGAGAAATCCTATCCATCCAATTTTTAAAATCTCCCAGAACTTTGCATTACCTTTAACCTGTGTCACTTTCATTTACACTTAATACAGGAAAGATGTTAAGAAGGGAGAGAAGAACACCATCGTCACATCCTACAACCGTAACTTCACTGGACGTAACGACGCTAACCCTGCCACCCATGCATTCGTAGCCTCCCCAGAGGTAAGACCGTAAGCATTTATACTGCATTGGAAGATTTAAAGTCCCTCTGCACTAGTTTGGCCAGGAAGGATTAGACCTCCCTGCATGGTCACTGGCAGGCGGTTATCTCATCAAATCAACTTTCAATTAACATTTAAAAAAGGGGAACATGGGGGACCAATGGTCACCGATTAGGCTTTGTTTGCTATATAGAGGGTGCAAGTAGCTCTAAGTAGTGCAGTGGGGCTTTAAGCTTTAGTGCTAAGTGGTAGGCCAGGAACCGTCAAGGATTTAAGAAGTTTCAAATTTATCTGACTGTGTGTCCAAAATTTGGGTGGAGGTTTAATGACCAGCGAGGTGTGATGTCCAGTTTAGTTCTTGCAAAGCTTGTGATTCAAGGCTTTCTCTTTTAAAGAAACTTGATATTTGAGAACATTTTACTATTTGTTTTTCTAATTCCTGGTATTGTTCATATTCTCAGGTAACCACAGCCCTTGCTCTCGCAGGTCGTCTGGACTTTGACCCAGAGGTGGATGAACTGACAGGAGCAAACGGACAGAAGTTTAAACTTAAGAGCCCCTATGGAGACGAGTTGCCAAGCCAGGTGCAGTAGATCATTCTTATTCTTATAATGTGCTTCAAATATACTATTCTGAACTTGTGCACTCCCTTTGTTCAGTTTTTCTATCTCTTTACTTGTCTCATTTGATGTTTTCTTTGTCAATCCCTGTCTCTCCTACCCCCTCTAAATCTTCTTTTTTTTTCATCCTCCCTTTCTCCCCTGCTTCTCTTACCCTCCCTCTATTCAGGGGTGCCAGTTTTCAGGCAAGTTATTTTCAGACCATAGTTTAGGCTTTTTGTGTACAAAATAGCTCATTCTAGGTGATTAACGGGCCCTCTGATCAATTCTAACTGGCATCCCTGCTCTATTATTTATTGGGGTATATAATCATCCTTTTGTATTATATAGGTCCCTATTTTCTCACTTGATTTGTTTTTTCTCTGTCTTTCTATCTTTCTCTTTCTCTCTCTCCTCCCCCTCCCTCCCTCCCTCTCCATCCTTGCCTCTCCTTGTTATCATATCTGTATCTGTCATACATAACTTTTATTTATTTATTGTTTGATCAAATCATTTGCATGAATGCAATATATCCTGGAGTCATCATATCAGGGCTTTGATTCTGACCAGGAAACCTTTCAGCCAAGTTTAAAGCCCATCTGTACTTGTTTACAGAAGGGATAAGACCATCCTGCAAGGTCACTGACAGGTGGTTATCTCATCGATTCAGCTCTCACTTAACATAAGAAAAAGAGGATCATGGGGGACCAATGGTTACCACTTAGGCATTGTTTGCTATTTAGAGGGTGCAAGTAGCTATAAGTAGTGCAGTGGGGCTTTAAGAACCATGGATCAAGGGTGATTGGATGTATATCCGTCTAGCAACCGTATCCAGCTCTTCCCCTCCTCCCCTCCCCTCCTCCCCTCTCGTTATCGCACTTGTTATCTCGCTCCTTGTATTTTTCTTCCATTCTTTCACATACATACTGTTCTCCATCAAATCAGTCATCTGTATTTCTAGCCTGTTTTTTCCTTCTTTCTTCCCCCTACCAGGGCTTCGATCCTGGCCAGGACACCTTCCAGCCGCCGCCTAGCGACGGGTCAGGCATTGCTGTTGATGTGGACCCATCTAGCAACCGTCTCCAGCTGCTCTCACCGTTTCAGCCCAACGGACAAGACTTGGAGGATATGGTAGTACTCATCAAGGTGAACCAATCTTTAACTATTTTTTTTCTTCATGGGATTATCTTACATAAAAGTGATTTCGAGAATCTGGCACTAACCAGGGGAGTGTTTTACAGAGACTAAGATTGACTTTAAGTTGGACTTAAAATATGACAGGTCATTCATGCCACTAGTTGCTCTCACCATTGGTCTTTCAATCATGATCTTTAGATAATTAAAATAAGCTCAATTCTGTAGATGTGTAACCATGATTTGTACATCTCTTGAAAGACCATAGCCAGTAAATGGTGAGAACAAACAGTGGCATGAACGGCCTGCCATAGTTACGTCCATTTTAAAGTCAATCTTAGTCTTTGTGAAACACCCCCCCTGAAAGATTGAGGGGAAGAGGAGTACAGGTAGAAGCGTATTTGCGATGGACAGTGCAGCAGTTAGAAATGACTTGAAGACAGAAAAGAGGAGTGAATTGGAAGGGGTAGAACTGATCGTAAATGCAAGCGATAGAGAGTTGTAGGACAGCATCATTGCTAAAGCCTATAGATACAACAAAAAGATAGAGAGAGAGAGAGATTGTCTTCTATGTTTATTTAAGTTCTTTAAAACAAAATAATTTTTGTGCTGCTTGTAAGTATCGGCTTGCATGGTGATGTAGATATACGGTAGGCTTGTGAATTACACACCCTCAAGAAAGATTACCGATCCTCAATCCTCCCTCTCTCTCACATAGTGCATCCGCAAGCCTACTGTATAAATAATTTTGGCTGTTCAAACTGTTTATTTTGCACTTCTTTTGTTCTATGTATGGTGCTTTGTGTAAACTTCCATCCATCCTTGTAATTTTCCTGCAAACTTACATTCTGGAAAAGCTAGGAAAACTACTATTTATGGAATAGTACTATACCAAATACTTTATGTTGGACTGGAAATTAATGCATAGTACAAATCATAATGTTACTAACGGAGTACAGATGAATCTTTTTAAAGAAAATTGAAAGTGAATGATGCATTTTTTTTCTTTAAACTTTATTCTTATAATGGTGGTCTAATGGGGATCAAACATTCGGATGAAATGCGTTGTATTAGGCATTCCTACTAATATAATCAATCTTTCAACTTCCTTCTCAGGTTAAAGGCAAATGCACCACAGATCACATCAGCTCGGCTGGTCCATGGTTGAAATACAGAGGACATCTGGACAACATCTCTGACAATCTTCTCATTGGGTAAGCTCATTTTAGTTTTTATATCTTGATCAGAGGGGTAAGCAGTATAAATGTAGTCATATGATGCTGATAAGTTCAGGAGATATCATCCTGTAAGCTCATACTTCTTTCCTACTTGTTTGATTTTTATGAAATGTTTAGTGGGGGGAATATAGAGATTTACTCATTTGCTGCACAATCACCTGGATCATTCTGTTGTCAACTTGGTCACTATTCTGTTTTGAGTTCCCATTTTTTTTTTTTTTTTTTTTTTTGGGGGGGGGGGGGGAGGGGGATGGTTGTATTCTTGTGTTGTGTTATCATTTGTTTTGTTTTGTTTTATTTTTCATTTTTGTCATCTTTTGTTTTGTATTGTATTGTATTGCATTAGCTATACTGATGTATACCTAGCTTGAACATTAAATTCTGATGCATAAATGACTGAAATGCCTCAAGCTACTCAAAGCTAAATTTCCCTACCTTCTTATTTAAAAAAAAGAACTGTCCTCTTGTCAATGCTTCACTTTATAGAAATTTAATTCCTCAATCATTTAATTTCAATAACAGAGCAACAAACAGTGAGAATGGAGCCATGAACAGTGTTAGGAATCAGCTGACAGGAGAGTTTGGGGAAGTCCCGGCTACAGCAAGGGATTACAAGGTAAGGGCAACTTCTCCATGATGTATGTACCAGTCATCTTTGGAGCCCACAGAAAGAGCTTTAGTCTTTCACTCACAATAGGTACAAAAGCTCAATGGTTAAAGCACCGGCTTAGGATTGAGAGATCACATTTTTTTCCAAGTGCTTCTTTTAAATTCTCATTGAAGCTTTAGGCTTACTCCGTTCCATCGGGTCCTCACGTCCAGGTCTCTGCATCGGTTACAAAACTTTCCTGAAAATATAGGGCTGGATGTAAACTTGTGAAATACACCCTCTTTTGGCCAGTTTACCTGACTCTTTCTGAAAGACCTACAGCAAATTGACGAAAACTCATGTCTTGACTATTGTTGTAGGCTTCAATAGGGTTTTTTTTTTCGTTTGGATTCCACAGTGTTTTCTCCCACCCATTTTTTCACAACTTGATTATAAGTCTTTGGACATACTGAGCTTAGCTGCATGGTCTCCACCCCCCTTCCCCTCATTTTCTTATTTTTTAAATTACAAATGGTTTCATTCATTTTGTACACAGAACCAGATTATAAACTGTCCCTTCTTAGAAAGATTTGAAATGATATTTCACTTTTCTTCTTCATCCATTGTTTTTTCTTCGCAGTCCAAGAACACTCCCTGGGTCGTGTTTGGAGATGAAAACTACGGAGAGGGAAGCAGCAGGGAGCATGCCGCTCTAGAACCCAGGCATCTTGGTGGTCGTGCCATCATCGTAAAGAGCTTCGCCCGTATTCATGGTAACTACTTCCTCTCCTTATCTCTTTTTGTCCATTTACCAACTTCATATTAGGGTCCAATGACATTCCAGGGACATGCTCTGCTGTCGATCATCTATACTTCTTGAATTCTTGAATGAACCAAACACTATACCTAAATGTAACCTTTTCTGTAAAAGTTTCCCATCTAACAATGCCAGTTTGGTCAATAATGTGATTTCTTACGACATTCTACTTGCTCATTTGTATATCTGTTGATATTGTTTATATTTTGTGTAATGTTTGTGGAAAAGAAAAAAATAGATCTATGAATATTGTCTATGCATAGTGAACACATATCTACATTATTTCGGATATGTTTACCCCTTTGCTTATGGGAACCTGATAGTCCTTGTATTACGCCTATGAGAACCAGAGGATTCGGTAGTTAATGGATTAACTATTATGTTTGCTTCATCACAGAAACCAACTTGAAGAAGCAAGGCATGCTTCCTCTGACGTTCTCCCAAGCTGCAGATTACGATAAGGTCAGACCCGACGACAAAGTATCCCTGAGAGGACTCACATCACTAGCCCCAGGAAAGGTACGTGTCTGGTGATATCCGCTCCAGGTTTTATTTTCTTGAAGGGTATAGGATTAGAACTTGGATTTGAAGTTGTTTTTATGTATGGTGTAGGGGTAGGGTGTGGGATTGGTATAGCTTGAGGTCCAGGGTAAAGGTTAGATGGCAGAGTATCCCTGAGGGGACTTACATCACTAGCCCCAGGAAAGGTACGTCTGGTGATATCCGCTCCAGGTTTTATTTTCTTGAAAGGGTATAGGATTAGAACTTGGGTTCGAAGTTGTTTTTATGTCAGGTGTAGGGGTAGGGTGTGGGATTGGTATAGCTTGAGGTCCAGGGTAAAGGTTAGATGTCAGAGTATACCTGAGAGGACTCGCATCACTAGCCCCAGGAAATGTACGTCTGTGGTGATATCTGCTCCAGGTTTTATTTTCTTGAAAGGATATAGGATTAGAACTTGAGTCGAAGTAGGTTTTATGTCAAGGTTAGGGTTACATATAAGTTTTGGTTCAGGGTTTAGGATGAAGTCTGACTTGATGTCAGAGTTTCTCTGAGAAGACTTGCATCATTAGGTCCAGGCAAGGTATGTGGGTGGTGATATCTGCTCCAGGATTTTTATTTTCTTGAAAGGGTATAGGATTAGAACTTGGGTACGAGGTTGATTTTTATGTCAGGGTTAGGGTAAGGGTAAGGGTGACATATAATTTTTGGGGTTCATGGTGTAGGTTGAAGTCTAACCTGATGACAGAGTGTCACTAAGAGGATTTGCTATGGCAACTCTGCTCCGACCAAAGAATGTAAGGTTAGCATTCAAGTTAAAATTTGATTTTAGGTTGGGGTCAGGTTTTGGGTTGGGGTTAGATGTGGTCAAGGGTCAAACTTACCAATCAGTTCATTGCACCTGTATGTAATAAGCCAACTAAAGCTTAATCATCATAGTCTATCCATTTCACATGTTTAGATCTATTTCTCTGTTGTAGTCACCACTATTTATGTCCTCTCCATTCAAATTTGCAGCCCGTTGAGTGTGTACTGAAGCACAAAGACGGCAGTTCAGACACCATCATCCTCGACCACACCTACAACGAGACGCAACTCGAGTGGTTCCAAGCGGGCAGCGCCCTCAACAGGATGAAAGAGGTCCAGGCAGCCTCATAGCCACCGACCAATGGCTCCATAACCTCTATCTGAAAATTTCTGGAATGTGTATTGTCTATAGAGAAGCGATTTTATCAATTTGTATTTCTTGTTTTATGTGTGAAACACTTACTAAGAAGAAGAAAAAAACGCAGGGGAAAGTTTGTATAAGCATGTTGAATCTGAAGGTAAACTGCTATGTAGGTGACTTCTAAAATGGTTTCAACTTGAGGTTTATATATGCATCAGACATGTTGTAATTCATGCTGGACTATTATGCTCTAATAATATAATACGTATACAGAGTTATTCATGTTTTTAACCTATAAGCATGCACATATTCAAAGAAGTATTTTTCAATAGACAAAATTTAACTTGGATTGCAACATAGAAGTGTTAAATAAAGAACAGTATTGTTAAAATATTATTCTGCTTGCCAGTATTCTTATGTGAAAAACATGCAGAAATAGATTTAATGAATGAGATACACCAACAGAAATTTCTCTGTATTAGCGCAAATATATCTTTGCCTAGGAGCTTCCCTTATGCATGTAATTGATCAGCAATGATATTGTCTGTTGAGAACCAGAAGGGTGTTACATCGTATGGTTTTACGCTGACTTAACGCCCTTCTCGTTCTAAACAGAAGATATGGTATCTATCTCTTTTACCATCAATAATAGTGTTCAAGTTTGCATTGCATTGTAACCGAAGTGTGGATTGATTTCAAAACGTTGGATAGTTTCTTTGCTAAATCGTGAGAATTTAGCTCTGTTTATAACAGCTTTTCTATTTGCACGGAGGTATCGGGTGCAATGCGTATATATATATCACATGGGTAGATATTTTCTGGCTAGAGGTCCTTCCTGTGATGGTATGGGGAGAGATACAATGGTTGTTTTTGCTCTTCATTCCCTTACTTATTTGTGAAACAGAAAACAAGATTGAGGTCAACAATATTTACAAGATGAATAGATGTGAAAGAAAGATGATGTATTATGAAATTCATGAAAATGATAGACAGATGAATGTTCCATTACAGACATTATTGTGAATAGATCCACCATCTACAATGTATCTATCAAAGCTATTCACATTTTTGTGAGGCACGAGTCACTGAAGGCATAGGTTTATAAATAGAAGAATGAAGCGAAAATGATTGCAGTGATGGGGAAATAAAAATTCATCACAAACTGAGCCGTTACTAGAGAAATTGGTTTTAAAGAACATATCTTACATTTTGGGGGACCATTATTCCCTTATAACCTGGTCACTATTTGCCAATGGTTTGAGAAAAAGTATTACTAGTCTCAAAAAGCAAAACGATTGATTGATTTATCGACTTGGTGATTACTTCTACTACACAGTTTCTCAGTCTTGAATAAAATCTGACTTCAGTTTAATACTATTCCATTGTGATCATAAAGGGAATCACTCTTGGTGGAGTAAACAGTAGAAAATACAATACTCAACATCTATCAAATATATATTGTATCCATAACAATCTAGATTTGAGTGGCCAAAAAACCCTGGAAAAAGCCTTCCCAGTAGAAGAATGGAATGGCTTGGCCACATACATGTAGGTGTGAGTAACTAACCAACTATTCCTCTGTGTTATTGAAGGGGGGATTCCCCAACTATCATCTAGGGAAAGTCCCCTTTCAAGCCTGGCTTACTGTTGATATCTGATGTTGAGTTTTGTGGTCGGGGGTTTTACAGCATTTGTGCTTCATCAATGTATGCAAAGAAGTAAATGATGAAGTACATGTCCAATGTGTGCATAATTATACATTTGAAATATACTGGACTTTGTCCCAAAAATATGACATTAGTTTGTTTGTCTGAATCATTTTGTGCTCAATGGTGTCTAACACTAATTGTGTGATCATGTATGTGTAATTTTTGTGTGTGTGTGTGTGGTTACAGGGACTAGCATTCATACTATATTTGTTCAAATATAACAGTAAGGATAACGCTGAGTTGAGAGTGACCTTAAAGAGAAGGTTGAGTTCTGGGAAGAGGTGAAAAATGATTTGTGAGCATTATCATGGTTATTATACAAGTGTGGAAGAACACCAGATAAAAAAAGTTCCCTGAAAAGAATGGCTCTTCAAATGCCTTAATATTCTAAATATGGCATGTAACATCATACAAATCGGGATGGATTTTTATGCAACATGCTTGTGTAGTTCCTTAAACATAATTCTGCGTTTGATAATAATAATAATACTCCGTTCTTTTTTAGCGCGTAACACATTACAGGATTCCAGAACTTTGCAGTACACACCAATACTTACATACTAGATGATCAACCTTCTCTGGTTAAACATGATTGTAGGCTGGAGTTTAACTGAATTATTAAAAGTTGAATACGTACCTGAGGATATTAAAGCCTATCTGCACTGGTTTGGCCAAGAGTGATTAGACCTCCCTGCATGGTCGCTGACAGGTTGTTATCTCATCAAATCAGCTCTCAATTAACATAAGAAAATGGTGACCATAAGGGGCCAACGGTCACCGATTAGGCACTGTTTGCTAGATAGAGGGCGCAAGTAGCTATAAGTAGTGCAGTGGAGCTTTAAAGCAAAGTTTCACGTGTGTTGGAATAATTTATTTACTTTGAAGAAAAGTAGAGCAATACACGAACTTGCACAATCACCAGTACACCATAATCATTACCAGGTCCATAAACATATTCAAGTTCAAGGCAGTTTTGTTCAATAATGAAAAGAGATCATATTGGTCTTTGCGTGAGTCCAATCAGGGAGGTGGTCCAATTAAAGGTAATACAAAGTTTTGGGAAATTTTGAAAATTGGGTGGATAGTGATTCTTTACAATTTTGATATATTTGGATGCCCCTGTGGGTGCAATATAAGCACTAGAAAATTTAGCCCCTAAAATACTTCTGCTTTCGAGAAAAATTGAATATAAAAATTTACCGGTGCTCCCGGTAAATTTTGATAAATTTCAAATAGCGCCTACGGCCGTACAATGGTAGCTGCGACCATGGAGGGGGGGGGGGGGGGGCTAATTGTCAACAGGGTAATATCCCGGGGGTTAATTTTCCGGGTGGTAATTGTCCTTAGGGGGTAATTGTCCGTTATTAATTTGTCGGGGTGATTGCCCAGGGTATGATTGTCCTAGAACCGTTGTTTTAAGGCATATCACTGACACTAATGAAAAGACTGTTATTTCAGTTTTTCGTTTCATTGTTATTCTGAGTAAAACAGTAATAAAGGTAAGATGGGGTGTCCAAAGTTGGCGGCTATTTCAAAAATAATTAGGAATGTGATATTTGATCAATGATTTCTCATATTCTACAAAAGTTTATTTAAATCAATACACACCAAATGAACATTCAGAGGCGCCCTCCCCCCCCCCCCCACTTTTCCAAGCACCTGAAAAAGGGCCCCTTTTACGTAGGAAAAGGGCCCCTTTAACTTTGTAAGAAGTGCCCCTTTTTACATAGGAATAGTGCCCCTTTTACTTTGACAAGTGCCCCTATTATATGTAAAAGTACCCCTTCCCCTTTTCACCTCTGATAAGTGCCCTTTTTATTTTCACACGTGTCCTTTCCCTTCGACAAGTTCTCATTTTCCTTTGCAAAATGTGTCCATTTTCCATTTTCATAAATGCCCTTCTTAATCTCTATAGTAAGTGCCCCTTTTCAGGTACGAGAAGTTGCCCTTTTCATTTTTGATAAGTCCCCCCTTCACCTTTGATAATTGCCCTATCCAAATATGAGAGGTGCCTCTTTTACTGTGACAGGTGCCCCTTTTCCTTTGTAATAAGAGCCCCGATTCCTAATGAAAAGTGCCCCCATTAAGAAAAGAGCCCCTTCCCCTTCTCATGAATGACCCTTTTCATCTCTGGTAAATGACCTTTTCCAGGTACGAGAAGTTACTCCTTTTTACCTCCGATAAATGCCCCTTTAAAATCTGATCGGTGCCCATTTTCTTTCAGCAAATGCACATTTTCCTTTATTATAAGTACCCTTTTTTCATTCACATAGGTGCCCCTTTTCATATCTGGTCGTTGCCCATTTTCAGGTACGATAAGTGCCCTTTTTCACCTCTTATAAATGCCCCTATCAAAATCTGATGGGGGCCCTTTTTCCGTCGACAAATGCCCATTTCCTATTTTCATGACTGACTTTTTTAACGGGGCTTTGTGGCGCGCGTCTGTAATCCAACTAAAAATGCAAGTTACAAACTGATTCAGGCTGTTTGTGAGGCCAAAAGAATTAAACAATAATTATTATCGAGTTATTCAGCATAAACATATTAGCAAAAAAAAATTAATACAAAACGAGAAGGGGACCAAAAATCTCTTACATCATGCCAGAGAGTTCGTCAACGATCTACGCCGCGTTGATCTTTTAATACTTTTTTTGTTATACTTTTTGTTTTCACTAATTCAAATATGCAATTCATTCTGGATTATGCCTATGTGTACAGTAGGTCAATATAAATTAGGCCTGTATAAATTACCTGTATCCGTAGTTTTTTTAACTTGATATTACACGTAGATCCCATTATTATTTAACTCATTCAAATAATAAACCGCACAACACCTGATTACTAACCGGCAAACAGAGACAAGCTGCAGCAGTTTAATCGAGTCGCACTTAAAAATCACTTTACAAATGCAGAATTAGTAAATAATTAGAAGATAATCATATGATTCTCAATCCATCTTATAAGCCTTTATGACAGCGCCGCGAATGCTACGGTAATATCTCAACATACCAGCGTCGTTGAAGTGAAAACCGTCAGACGAGAAAAGCCTTGTGTGATTGAGCGCAAAAGAACGATGGCGCCAAAAATGCACGTTCGGCAAACATTCCAGAAATTTAGCGAGCAGGCGGTTAGTGTCTTGTACACTTGCGTTGAAGTTCGGCTTCCAATTCGGTACAAACAAACGCGGGATAATGCTACACACGAGTACATGACGCACGCCGGGTATGCGCGCAATACGAAGCGCATGCAAGGTCGACAATGGAAAGCATGGTCGAATCGGTAGTCGCCCGCCCATCACACAGGTCGTTGGACCCGAGATCGAGCACCACGGCGTCTGGGGAGAGATTCCAGACGAGATCGAGCTGCGATGACGCGGAGAAGACGCTGCCCGGCTGATCGTGGCCGACATCGTGCATAAAAGAGAGAACGGACGATTTCTCGAGACTGAGGTTATCCCGCTTGGGATCGCACGCGATGTACTGATTGAGACGGCTGATGTAACTGTGACCAAGTACAAGAACAACGGGAGGTTCGCGATCGGAATCGGAAGAGCTAGATCAATAGACATTTTGGATTACGTTGAAGCTTGGAGAAAATGCGAAGTAATAACGTATAGTATAATTCGGTAAACGGTAATGCCTTTGGTGTGAAGTGCGGTAACTCGAGAGATTTCTTGAGCAAGATGCGGCGTGAAAACAAGTCAAAATCTGATGGGGGCCCTTTTTTCCGTCGACAAATGCCCATTTCCTATTTTCATGACTGACTTTTTTAACGGGGCTTTGTGGCGCGCGTCTGTAATCCAACTAAAAATGCAAGTTACAAACTGATTCAGGCTGTTTGTGAGGCCAAAAGGCTGTTTGTGAGGCCAAAAGAATTAAACAATAATTATTATCGAGTTATTCAGCATAAACATATTAGCAAAAAAAAATTAATAAAAAACGAGAAGGGGACCAAAAATCTCTTACATCATGCCAGAGAGTTCGTCAACGATCTACGACGCGTTGATCTTTTAATACTTTTTTTGTTATACTTTTTGTTTTCACTAATTCAAATATGCAATTCATTCTGGATTATGCCTATGTGTACAGTAGGTCAATATAAATTAGGCCTGTATAAATTACCTGTATCCGTAGTTTTTTAACTTGATATTACACGTAGATCCCATTATTATTTAACTCATTCAAATAATAAACCGCACAACACCTGATTACTAACCGGCAAACAGAGACAAGCTGCAGCAGTTTAATCGAGTCGCACTTAAAAATCACTTTACAAATGCAGAATTAGTAAATAATTAGAAGATAATATACATCATATGATTCTCAATCCATCTTATAAGCCTTCATGACAGCGCCGCGAATGCTACGGTAATATCTCAACATACCAGCGTCGTTGAAGTGAAAACCGTCAGACGAGAAAAGCCTTGTGTGATTGAGCGCAAAAGAACGATGGCGCCAAAAATGCACGTTCGGCAAACATTCCAGAAATTTAGCGAGCAGGCGGTTAGTGTCTTGTACACTTGCGTTGAAGTTCGGCTTCCAATTCGGTACAAACAAACGCGGGATAATGCTACACACGAGTACATGACGCACGCCGGGTATGCGCGCAATACGAAGCGCAAGGTCGACAATGGAAAGCATGGTCGATTCGGTAGTCGCCCGCCCATTACACAGGTCGTTGGACCCGAGATCGAGCACCACGGCGTCTGGGGAGAGATTCCAGACGAGATCGAGCTGCGATGACGCGGAGAAGACGCTGCCCGGCTGATCGTGGCCGACATCGTGCATAAAAGAGAGAACGGACGATTTCTCGAGACTGAGGTTATCCCGCTTGGGATCGCACGCAATGTACTGATTGAGACGGCTGATGTAACTGTGACCAAGTACAAGAACAACGGGAGGTTCGCGATCGGAATCGGAAGAGCTGCATGACATGCTATCAATAGACATTTTGGATTACGTTGAAGCTTGGAGAAAATGCGAAGTAATAACGTATAGTATAATTCGGTAAACGGTAATGCCTTTGGTGTGAAGTGCGGTAACTCGAGAGATTTCTTGAGCAAGATGCGGCGTGAAAACAAGTCAAATTGTAGACTGAAGATTTAGATGAAAAGTGTAGTAATTTATAGAAAACCTCCTCATTGAATTAGCAACGAAGTGCAAAGTTGATGTGATTGGTAAAGACATTGCACCAATGAGAGAGCTCGATCCCAGACACAATAGTTCGCCCTGAATGCCGGGGGCGAGGGTGTGAAGATTACCTAACAATGTGATTGGTTCATACTTGGTTCATACTTTGCACCAATGATAGAGCTCGATCCCAGACACAATAGTTCGCCTCGAATGCTGGGGTCGTGGGTGTGAAGATTGCGTAACACTTGGTTGGTGTATACTGTGCACCAATGAGAGAGCTCGATCCCAGACACAATAGTTCGCCTGAATGCCGGGGGCGTGAGTGTGAAGATTACGAAACTTTATTGGTTTATACTTTGCACCAATGAGAGAGCTCGATCCCAGACACAATAGTTCGCCTGAATGCCGGGGGCGTGGGTGTGAAGATTACGAAACTTTATTGGTTTATACTTTGCACCAATGAGAGAGCTCGATCCCAGACACAATAGTTCGCCTGAATGCCGGGAGCGTGAGTGTGAAGATTACGAAACTTTATTGGTTTATACTTTGCACCAATGAGAGAGCTCGATCCCAGACACAATAGTTGGCCGGAATGCCGGGGGCGTGGGTGTGAAGATTACGAAACTTTATTGGTTAATACTTTGCACATATGAAAGAGCTCAGTCCTCAATACATTAACAGATAACCAATTAACTCTTTATACAGCCCGCCCGGAATGTCGGGGGCGGAGTGTGAACCTTATCTAACAACGCAATTAGGCCTACTACGCCAATAGAACATTAGAAGGTGGTGTATCTGTTTAAAATTGCCCCCACAATTGTGGCGTTTATTATGCGAATGATTGGGCTTTCTACATTAGTGTATGGACAACTACCCCAAGACATCTACCCCTAGGATAGTTTTTCGGGGGGTAGTTGTCCTAGAGGATGGTTGTCGTAGGGGGTAGCTGTCTGGGGGTAGTTGTCCGGGGGTAGTTATTTGGGGCAGTTCTCCGGGGGTAGTTATCCTAGAGGGTAGTCGTCCTAGAGGGTGGTTGCCCTAGGGGGTTGTTGTCCTAGGGAGTAGTTGTCCTAGAGGGTGGTTATCATAGGGGTGGTTATTCGGGGGTGGTTGTCCCGGGGTAGGTGTCCTAGAACCGATCAGTTGGTATCACTTTTTACTTACAATTTTGATTATGTTCTCTCAAAATAAAGATATCTAGATTCTTGTCGCTAACTTTACTTTTTTGTGTGTGGAACGGACGCAAAAATTGCCAGTGTTTTGTCAATATTTTCATAATTTCACACCCAATTCCAAAACAAATTTTGTCACTAGATAATTTTTTTCATGAGATATGGAATTCCCCACGTTCTTAGGTCACGCGCGAACTAGTGTCACACCATATTGTTGAGTTTACCAAGAAGTCATAAATGTTATTACTCCTTGATTTTATGTGCTTTGCGTTAAATAAATCAACCTATTGTTGCACTGCTTTTCTCAATCACTCACTCTCTACATTGTGTAGGCCTACATGCTTGAAGAGAAACAATATATTGATGCTGCGTAAATATATTTAAAATGCACTAGAAAAAGGACGAATCCAGGATATTTGAGGATGGGGGGGGGGGGGGGGGGGGGTTGGTGAAGCTTGACTATTGTTAAAACTGAAATTTATCACATTTCTATGTGCATTTTGGGCTAGCTTGTGAAAGGGGCACGAAAACACATTGAATTGGGGCGCATTTATTTACTTTGTATATATGTACGATAGGTTGTGATTTTTTGTGGGGGGGGGGGCACGGGCCAGCTGTGCCCCTCTACACCTCTGACTCCACCTCGTGCACTGGGAGCAGTATCACCACCGTGGCTTTGCGATATGTATACATATCCTAGCGTGTTGGAAAAAAAACACGAATGTGCTGCTCATAAAGGCATTCGTAAAGTGCTCGTAAAGCCTCGGTCACAAATGCCATTACGAACTGCTACGAACGCCGTACGAACGATTTTCAGACGATGGAAATTCGGGAAGACCATGGAAAAACAGGGAGATTCGAACGAACCTTTGTGACCTTAGCTTTGAACATACAGGTACACAATTTATGCAGCGCTTTTTTTGCAACCCGTCAAAATATACAAACAAATCGTAAGATCTCCTTATGAATGATTTGAGAATACCGTCAGTTACACATACGACCATTTTGCGAGAACAAAAATCGTAAGATGGCCGTAAGTCTGACGTAAGAAGAACTCAAGGCACTCTTACGAGAGAAAAAAACGAAATAAAATAAACGGCGTTCGTACGAACTCCGTAAGAGGGACGTTAGAAACTATGCCCCGCCTACAAATCTCTACGAACTCAGGAATGCGTGCTAACAGGGAGATTCGTACGAACCTGGGTGACCGTAGCTTACAAACAATAGAATCGTGAAACGCAAGTCGATACTTTTATGAACTACATGATGTCCGTTTTATTCGGCAATTCCATTTCTTGCGATGTACAGTGCATGTATAGGCTTATGATGATGATCATTTTTGTTGTTAATAATGATAACAATAATACTAATGATAATAATAATAATGATAAACATAATAATTATAATAATGAACATAATAATAATAATAATAATAATGATAATTGTAATAATAATAGTAATAACGATGATAATACTAACAATAATAACAAATATAATAGTGGTAATTTATACTGCGCTTTATAAAAAGAAGTAATACCAAAGCGCTTACAATATAAATAAAAAATTAACAAAAACAAAAACTAGCTCTGTGAAAAAAGATGGATCTTCGATTTTTTTTATTATTATTATTTTTTTTTTTTGGGGGGGGATTTTTATGTGGATGAACTTGATTTGGAATCACAGGTGTAGTAGTGTCATTTATGATCATATACATTGACATTTATTCAAAATCACAATAATGTATAATAATACACCGTATTTCGTGCAACATTGCACCAACCGATTGTATATCATGAATTGTTATATCATACCAAAGGTTAATGTTTTAAAAAGTTGTAAAATCAATTATTAATATACATAGTAAGTGTGGTCATAATATGAAATGAGATTTAACTTCCTCAATTATATTGTGTTATCGAAAGAATCTTTATTGCCTATGGATCAAACAAGGTCATATTAAACTATGATTTAAATAGAACAGATGCAACCTGTGACAAGCGACAATCATAACTAATGATTTAATGATTACATTTTGCAGCCTGTGATAACATCATAAACTTGAATTATTTTCATTATAAAGCCTTGTAATTAAAAAAAAGAATTTTGCAAATATTCCAAACCTTATTTTTCCGAATGTGATTACTCAATGAAGACATAATCTAGAGAATCTCAAAATTGTTCGAAACATGATCTAGAAAATGATAACTACGTGAAAAAATGTAAAAGTTACAATGTACATAGAATGCGTCATGTATATCTCCAATACAAAAAAAAATCATATAGCCCTAGCTTTTTATGGTGCACTAAAGATATTTCTTCTAGCCGGTACCCCTTTACCTCACTTTGACAAATCTAGATTGTGTACGGCCAAGGCTAATGTATTGTTAAAAGAAGATACAGTAATGTGGTAGGGATTCGAACCCCTAAACTTGTGATCCACGGTCCGGACTTATTTTATTATTATCTTTGTGCTTATGATAGTTCTCTTCTGTTTTGAAATTCTAGATAGGTCAACGATATCAAGAATTGCATTGGTAATCATGTTTTTTCAATAAAAAGAATTGCCATCCTGTTTCAAAATGTTAAACAATTATTATGTAACGAAACAAAACCGTTATTTTGCGATAACTTAAAGGTAGTGTTTCCCTTTTGCAGCCAACATCAAATTCTGTAGAACTTTGAAGGAATTGTGAATATGTCACGTATGTCCTATCTGTGACATTTAAACGTAAGCAGTACAGTCCTAGTATTCAAATGATACACGGAAACCCGTTTACTTGCTAGACTTCACGGTCAGACACTATTGAGTGACTGACTAACTTCTTTTTTCTTTGGTAATAACATACATAAAAAGATTTGTAAAGGGTACATGAGCATTTGTCTACACCAATAACCCACTTTTAATAATGATCCAAATTAAACTGATTGAATCTTTGCGCAACACAAAACGTACGATCATTCGATACAAGGGTCTGAAAATCAGACTATTTAAATAAACGACTGCGATCGCTAAATTCGGTTCAATTCAATTCAATTCAACTCGTACTCATTTCATTTCCAACATAAAGATAAACAAAGGTACCACATATATCATTACAGAAAGTATAAACAAATGTATCTTCATAATTCATGTTTTATCTTGATAAGTATACAAATACACTTTAAGCATAATACAATTATTACAAGAAATTTACCACGAAAAGACATTTTCAAGCCATTTTTTTAAGGGAAGTTCTAAAATTGTATTATCTCTCAAATGCCGTTGGAATATAACCTTTTTATTTTTTGGGCCTACTTTCCCAAAAATTCTTGCGTCCAAACGTTTTGAACCATCCTTTTTTAATTTTGTAATTAGTCTGCTCGTCAGGTTTGATGTGATCGCCGTTTGGTTTATTGTCGAGATCGTCCTCGAGATGATCCCTTCTTGGATTGGCAACACTTCCTCCTTGTATATTTTCAATGTGTTGTGGATTTACCCCTCTCCGTTGCTGGTCTTCAAAACTCTGATATCCTCGTCTCTGACTGCGGTGACATCGAGGAAAACAATAACGGACAGCAAACACAGCGGAAACGGCAGCGATGGTGGCAAGGATTCCTAAGACGGTTATTATTGCAATACGTGCTGCGGACATGTGGACGCTGAGATTGTACACCATTAATTGGTCTCCATCCTCCGTCATACACTCGTAAACACCCTCTTGCTGCAGTTGGGTGTTCCATACCACCAGAGAGTCACGGTTGGTGAGGAAATAATGATCGTCGCTCTGTCCGGTCTTCTGGAGAGTTACATTACCGGGAGCAACCCAGGAGGCATATGCAATTGGACAGGTCAGAGTAGCCATGCTTCCTGTTGCAACATGGATCTCGGAGTTATTATCTTTGCATTGTGGCATTGGTTCTTTGTACGCGGTTACCAAGGTGTGTCCTTTGAACTTCTCGGGTAATTGACAGGTACCCGAGCAATGTTTACCCACGATATCCTGCCAAGTGCTTATCCAGTCCATACGACAATCGCATTGTAGAGGATTGCTGTGCAGGATCACTGTCACTTCGCGATACCCTATGGCTATGCCGATCTGAGGCTCGGGTAGTACTTGAATTTGGTTTCCGTCAAGGTACAGCATTTCTAGTTTTAGATTAAGAAAAGCGCCTTGCTCGATTCGTACGATTGCATTTGAAGCGAGATTAAGAATTCGAAGCTCCGGCATCAGTTTAAAGGTTTGTGGCCCGAGTTGCGCTATGTTGTTCATTGACAGAACCAGCTTTTGTAACATTGACAAGCCTATGAAGTTATCCCGCGAAACACCCTGGATAGAATTATTTGCCAAGCTTAGGTTATGGAGCTCAGTGTCGAGGCCTTCAAAACACCCATCCTTGAGAACGTTAATGTTATTGTTATCTGCATTTATTCCCTCCAGTCGATTCAAGTGCATGAACACACTCTTTTCCAGGACGGCAACAAACATGCCTCTGAAGACCAGTTGTTTGATACCGGCTACCGCTCTGAATCCACCTGGTTTGATATACTCGACTCCCGAGAGGGTCAAAAAGTACAAGTCACTGAAGGAATAGTTGGTAAAAGATCCATTGTCAAGAACAACATGATCTATGAACTCCACCTCCAACCCAAGAACATCCAGGTACTCGTCAGGTATCAATCCGTTTCCTTGGCAAACGCATTTGCCTTTATCCTCACTGGAATGTGAAAGCGGTCTGGGAACACTGTCGTTCAACCGCAAAGGAATTCTGGTGCAGTTGCACATCGGTGTACACGTAGATGACCATCCGCTCGGTGCGGACAGTGATGACGACGTTGATGAAGGGATGTCAAGAAACAACAGGCCTACTATGAATGCCGTCGTGGCAATCAGTTTCGATGTAATACTCATCATTATTGATGTCATGTATCTCTATCTAGATCTTATCCTGTGAGAAGTAATCTAGTCCTTATAAGTCCTTTGATCCTTAGAAACAGCGCGACGTCTCACAGAAACCTAATGTAGGAAATAAAATAGAGTCGTATAATTATACCTTAACAATATCATATTATTGGTTCTAGGACAATTACCCACTAGACAATCACCCCCGGCCAATTTCAAGCTGGACGATTACCCCTTAAAGAAAGTGACGTTACCCCCGGAAAATAAACCCCCCAAGGACCACCACCCCCGAGCACAAATGCCCCCCTCCCCCAAGGACAATACCCCCACCCCCCCCCGAAACAAAAGAGTTCCCCTTTAATGAACAGGGGAGGGGGGCGAGTAACTTGTTCTTTCCGGGGTTAATTGTCCTCGGGTGGTTGTCTTGGGGGGGGGGGGGGCGTCATTTTCCGGGGGTGATTGTCCAGGGAGTAATTTTTCTGATACGCATATTATTATAATACTGGATGACACTACAACGCGGAAGGAAAAGCCGCAAAATCTCCATATCCAATCCAAAAGATATTTGATATAGCGCCTTTTCCTTGCAGTTACAAAGCGCTGCACACATGCTCGACAATGTTTGGGCCACTTAAAAACAAAAGTTAGACACTTCTCAGAGATCAGTAAAGTATATGTAGGCTGGTAATAAAGTAATGTCTAGCAGAATAGATATGACTTGAGTAGTTTCTTGAACTGGTCAACAGATGAGGCCGTCTGCACAGCAGTAGGTAGTCTGTTCCACAGTTTTGCAGCAACCGATGGAAAAGACAATTCACCAGCACGTTTCTTAGAGAGACACTGAGTGATCCAGATGGATGATGATGAGCGGGTATTTCGGACTCGAGGACGACGAACCAGGCAGTCAGCTATGTACGGGGGACATCGGTGGTTGAGAGACTTGTAGACCAGTAGTAGGATCTTAAAAGCTATTCTCTGTCGTACCGGCAGCCAATGGAGTTCAAGTCGAAGATGTTGTATGTGAGTCTGAAGAGGAGCAGAAAAGACAAGCCTTGCCGCTGTGTTTTGGAGTCTCGGAAGGCGATCAAGGTCCCTCTGGCTGAGAACACTGAAGAGACTGTTGCAGTAGTCTAGTCTGGAAAGGACAAGAGCCCTTGTTGCAGCGTGGCATGTTAAATTATCAATAAACCGCCTCACCCTCCACAGGTTACGTAGGTGGTACTTGATGTTTCTGCTGAGAAGGTTGACATGAAGACTTAAGTTCACAGATGGTTCAAGTGTTACTCCCAGATTGCGGATGGATTTACATGGTTGGAAGGATTTCTCACCAATCATCAGTTTGTCATCGCTCATTAGATGGGATGACCGATGATGCGGTGAAGCAGAGACAAAGAATTCAGTCTTGCCATCGTTGAGTTTGAGCTTGTTCGCATTCATCCAACGCTGAATTTCAGTGATACAACTACTTAGTCTGCCAAGCGCAGCATTAATTGCAACTGGATCAGTTGCGTCAAACATCACGTAGATCTGAATGTCATCTTCATACTGTGAAAGAATACTCCATGAGCCCGAAGAATATCACCAATGGGATGAATGTAAAGGGTGCAAAACAAGGTTCCGATGACAGAACCTTGTGGAATTCCATGTGGCAATCTACAAGCTTTCGAAAGCTGACCAGAGATTAGAACATGGCTTTTCCGGTCTTCAAGGTATGAATGGATAAGCTTGAGAGCGAGACCTGTAATACCAAAATGGTCTTCAAGACGATCAGCAGAATCTTATGGTCCGCTGTGTCAAACGCAGCAGACAAGTCAAGCAGCACCATCATTACTCCTTTCTGACTGTCAATGGCTTGAAGTAAATCCGTCTGAATCTTAAGTAGTGCTGTTTCAGTGATATGGTATTCTTTGTATGCGATTGCATGGGCTCAGCAAGTCCATTATCCTGGATGTGCTCAGTAAGTTGTCTCAGCATTATTTGCTCGATAATCTTAGACCGAAATGGTATATTTGATACAGGGCGATAGCTCCGCAGATCATTTATATCCAGTGACGTTTCTTGATGACTGGTAACACTAGGGCCTCTTTGAGATCTGTAGGAAAGACACCACTAGACAGAACCTGGTTCGTAAGGTGAACAAGTTCAGGAAGTACAACTCTCAGATGTTTCTTCAACAGCCATGTTGGTAGAGGGTCAAGGGAGCAGCTCTTTGAAGATGAACGTTTGATGATATTCTCCACTTCACTCTCAGATACTTCAGCGAACTCTCGGAAATGAAGACCTATCCCCTGATTACAGCAAACAAAATATTATAAACCTCTGTGTATTTCCCTGAAGAGATAACATTTAAAAACGATTAAGAAGTTTTTTTCCTCGCTCGCGCCATTTTGTAAACAGTATGATTTCAGTCAGTGAAGTGCCCACATAATAGTCACAAGGTTCCAGAA